>ML297221.1:260407-289211 GCA_005239495.1 Nicotiana undulata
CTATATGGATTCCTCAGGCGATATGTGGACTCTGCGGATGCCCTTATTGTCCCAAATATCGACTAAAATGCCATCTTGTTTTCTGTAAACTTTGTCCTTTGGCTTTGTTTGAAGTTAGCATTCTTCAATTGATCGCATTCTAAGTTTCTTATTCGTTCATGAATCAATGCGTGGAGTTTTTTTTATTAAGTTTGAATTTTTAACTGACATTTTCCTTTTTTCCTGGTCTAGTTGCTGCAATTAATGCTTTTCACGCTGCCATGGGATCACCTTCCCTTCCTGGGTGGGGTATCAGTGGAGATCCGTGTGATGGACAATGGCAAGGGGTCGTATGCAATGATACAAATATATTATCCATGTAATTACCTTTCATTTGCTGCAGTATTTCATGGATATTTGGAAGTCATAAATGTTAATCCTTCTAATCATGTTCTTTGCAGTAAACTGAATGTTGCTAACTTGGGAGGTGAACTAGGGGATAGTTTAGCAGGGTTTTCTTCTCTCCAAACGATGTACGCGCCCCACGGCTATATCTCTTTTAACATAATACTCCATTTTATTGTGTCTTGCGTGCATGTGCTGCATATTATGTGAATGTTTCCTTTTTAGAGGTATCCTTTATTGTGTGACGTGTGGTCAATAATTGTGGCAACATCTTGTGGCAGAGATCTGAGTAACAATCAAATTGGCGGAACCCTCCCATCCAATCTGCCAGTTACATTGCGGAATATGTATGTATTATGATTTCTCTGGAAGGAGACACAGAGAGAGAAGCGTGAACTATTTACACCTTTACTTATTGAGCAAACCATTTGATAGTCTTTACCTTTTGGCAGTTTTCTTTCAGATAACGAGTTGATGGGAAGTATCCCTACTTCTTTATCTTCCCTAAATCAGCTGTCAGCAATGTGAGTTTCCAACTTATAATTTAGATTGGATATTTCCCATTATCATAATCATGGTTTCGCTCAGCTATACTTCTCTTTTTCTCAGGTCTCTCAATGGAAATCAACTGAGTGGAGAAATTCCTGATTCCTTTCAAGGCCTTACAGCATTAGTTAATCTGTATGACACTGAAAAAAAAGCATTTCAATACTTCCATAGATGTTTTTCAATTGTGCATAAATGGGTGGATTATTTATATTCTGACAGTGATTTGTCAAGTAACAATTTAAGCGGAGCTTTGCCGTCATCAGTAGGAAACTTGTCCTCCTTGACCACTCTGTGAGTAATTCCACCTTTTGTTTATTTTGTTTGTTATTTATGACCAATGCAAAAATAGCTAATTTCTTGATCTCCAGACGTTTGCAGAATAACCAGCTTTCTGGAACTCTTGACGTTTTACAAGATCTTCCCCTCGCAGATTTGTACTCTTCCTAACTATATTGAACTCAGTTATTATTTCCAGGTCCTTAGAATGATATAACATCTTACTCATATCTCCCCATCTTTTATGTCCCTCCAGGAATGTGGAAAACAACCTGTTTTCTGGGCCCATACCTCAGAAGTTGTTTTCTATTCCCAATTTCAAGTATGTACATTTCACTTTCTGCTTTTCTAATATTGTTCTTTATCTTCCAGCTTGTAAGCTACAATATATTCTTGGTCGCCTATTACATTCTGATGCCTCTTTGTTCAAAGCAATCTTCTAGACACATATTCAAAAATTATTGGAACACAGTCATTGTTGAAGTTCAATTTTTACATGACAAGCTGCTCTCTATTTTTTGTTAATATCCTCTTTCTCAATTCTGAGTGGCGTTGTCAGTAATAACCTTGATCAGCTTGTTATTCATGGAAAATTAAGGCAGATAAGAGCTGAAGGACTACAATCATTAACATACACTCAACACTTCTAAAGCTGAAGCACGTGTATCATCTGTACTCAGCTTCATATTTGCGACCCACTTCAGACCGTACTAAACTTTTAGTTAATATACTGGTGAATATCGAACTCAACAAAAGAGGAGAGCGTTTCCTGTTCAACATGATAAGGCTTCAATAGGCATCATCATCTCATTAAGTACGGATGAGGGGAAGAGTTCAGAATGGCTTCTGTGACACACGCTAAGTTTGTTGGTTGGCAATATCAAATGCAATTTCTGTCGGCAAATTTCTCAATTTCTAAACCTATCCGTTTAAACTTTTTATGTCCCCAGAAACTTCTGTGCTTTTGTGTGTGTGTGTGTGTGCGCGTGTGCATGTAAGTTTGTGAATCGAAGACCTTCTTTATTGTCTATAAGCTAGAAAAACCTTTTTCTGAACTACAACACTCCTAGTAGCAAGCAAGAAAAAATATAATGAAAGGTGTGTAGTATGCTAGCCTGATGTTAGCTGCACCTTATTCAGCAATAGCATTTTAGAAAATGAAGCTATTCAATTTGAAGAACACTATTTTCAAAACTGTTCTTCTGGTTTTGACACAGAAGGTTACAGCAAATGGGTTTTATCATGGGATAAGCAAGGGACTTCAGTTCAGTGGAGTCCTGTGTTTTTCAAGTCTCATTAGTCACTGGGTATTTGAGAGCATGTCGGTGATGAAGACTGAAGTATTTTGGTGGATTTGTCTGATACTATGTACATTTTAGGTTTTCAATTTGTTGATAGATGACGAGGATATGTACGATTGTCATCGAGGAGTGCAAACTTATGGAAAATGACATTATCAATATACCAGTTCATGAGCTTTAATTTTTTCATAATTAGCTTTTGGGAATTAACTTGTTGGCCAGCTACAACAGATTATGAACCTTCTAGTCACACTAAATACTAGGAGTTACAAGCTTCAAACTTAAATTTGCTTAGCAATTGCACAGAATTAACAATTGCCGGAGATGTGACATTTTGAAAAGTATTTTAATGTTGCAAATCCAGATTATGTTTAACGGTTTATGACGCTGACTTGGATCAGAATTGCCTGTGCGCTCACAGTATAAACGGCAGCTTGAGGACTAAACATAAGAATAATTTCAAACTGCATGAGTTTATGTAGCTAAATTTTTTGACATTATAAGCAACATCACCTGGAAAAGAATATTGCCAACACTATGCTGCTCAATTTTTTTAATAGTTGGATAAAAACGCACCTAGCTACACAATAAATTGGAAAGATATGACATCTACACGCTAAAGGAGTGTAGTGTGCACAAAAACCATATAACACCTGTGGTAATTTGGTATGATGTTTCATATCTGTCAAAAAAGAAAAAAGAGAAAAAAAAGGTTCTGTCAAGCTGGATCATGGTTACTTTTTCATATATAAGTTCATATGGTTGCAGGCTAAAATTCATCCAATGTTTGAACACAGGCTTGAAGTATGTCTTATTGTTGTTTAAATTTGTTCGTCTGGAAAATTGATTTATTGAATGATATTAATAAATATAAATACTGATCCATGCAAGGATGGCCTATCAGTTGTTTCATCCTTTTACTTCAAGTGTCTTATATATGTTTTGATTGACCTTGATTACGAACAGATGGCTACTGTTGTCCTTTTATTTGCTAATTTTGTTCTTGTCATGCAGAAACGATGGAAATCCTTTCAACAGTAGTGCTGCTCCTTTGCCTCCACCCACTTCTTTAGCAGCACCCCCTCCAGCAGGACTAGCACCACCCTTTTTTAAGCCTCCAACTTCGACGCAGACACCACCAACTTCTGGAAGAAAACCTGGAAAACAGGCTGATGGACCAACAGCAACTGCAGAATCCAGTTCAAAAGGAAGCAAAAAGTCCATTAAAAGGGTAGTCTGGATATCCATTGTAGCAGTTTTGTCATTTATAATATTGGTTATAGCAATCCTGCTCTTCCTGCCAAGATGCCTCAAGGATAGGCAAGAGAGTAATTGGTCCAGACGGCATGAAGTAGCTCCTTTTGTGGGGTCCAGGGAGAATCGTAGAGATAATGGTTCATTGGTCCAACTTGGACATGATGTAGAAAAAGGTACTGCAAATTATTAAAACCTCTCAACTATTTATCCTGTGTATTGTTGCTAGTGTTCCTTAGTCTGACTTTTCTCCTTAGTTCTTACAGTGAAAAAAACTACTTTAATTTAGGCTTTATTTGAATCTGTGGACTTTATATCTAAGCATGCATTTAAATGGACAGTGGTTATCCATGTTTCTTCAAATTGTGTCAATTTCTAATCCTAGTGAAATATTCCAAATTTCTCTATTGAAAATTTCATAAAATTGAAAATTTGTTTTTGCAACATTTGGAACTAAAAAGCTATGAATACAAAACCCCTCATTTTCCAGTCTTTGATGATAAGTGGATTTCCTATGTGATGAACAGCTCCGCCTCTAGTGAGGCCAAAGGAAGAGCAACAACAAAGAAGACCGGCTCGTGCTCCCATGCCAGAGCATGAGCAGCAGGTAAATGTGCAAAACATGAGTGCAGTGCCAAAGAAGGATACTGGTGAGATAAACCTAAGCAGAATTGACATTGATCTATTGGCGCCGCCACCACCCCCTCCTCCACCCCCTCCACCACCACCGCCACCCCCTGCACAAGAGAGAGTTATTGTGAAGCCAATTTCACCTGCTGAAGATAATGCCATGAAGTTTCCAACCAGGCCACTTCCACTAACTTCTGTGAGATCTTACACAATTGCATCTCTTCAGCAATACACCAACAGCTTTTCTCAAGATAATCTGATAGGATCAGGAATGCTGGGAACTGTTTACAGGGCAGAACTTCCAAATGGAAAGGTATAAGCTATGGCCGAAATCAAGATAATTCGATACTCGAAATTATTAACTGTGTTATCCTATCCCTGCTAGGTTATCCAGAACCTAGATAGTTTTCTCTTCTCAGCTTGTTTCTTTGGGGGTCTTTTTGACTGGTCTTTTGCTAGCATAAAGAAGCTTCTTAATCTGTAGTTGCCTCACGTGGACTGCTCTTGTATATAAGTGCTTAATTGATTAAGAATTAATGTCAGACTGATCCAATTATGTGCAAAAATGGGTTGCTGGTGGAAATCCAGAGTCTCATATCTATAAGGGTAAATAGTATTTTATGAATTCCGGTGAAAGTGAAATGGCTACAATTGCTGCATCAGTTTTTTTTTTTGTTACATAAATTTTCTTTAGAACATTTCATCGCCTTTTCTCGGTTATAAATTAATCTTTAAGTGGTATTTTATTCACTAGCCAACATAGTTGATCAGATTTAAAGTGAAAATCAACATTCTAGCTGCATGAGCTTATCGTCTGAGTTGGTATCCCTAGTTTTGTCCTTTGCTGTATTACAGGATCTGCCAAATAATGATGCACCTTTTTCTACCAAGAAACTCTTAAAATCAGAATATACAACAGTTGTGTTTATTTTCTACATAAGTTATTTGTAATGTACATGCATTTTTCTCTGGCACGCAAAAACCTCACTGTCCACCCCATTGCTGACATTAAATTGAATCATTTGGTGGTTGCAATATTTTACATCTGACTTTTAACCATTTGACTGCTTACACAGTTACTTGCAGTCAAGAAGCTGGACAGAAGAGTTTCCAATCAACAAAAGGATGATGAGTTTCTTGACCTAGTAAACTTGATTGACGGAATTCGTCATGCTAATGTTGTCGAGTTGATGGGCTATTGTGCGGAGCATGGTCAAAGGCTTCTGGTTTATGAGTATTGTGGTAGTGGAACACTACAAGATGCACTGCACTCTGATGATGAATTCAAGAAACTACTTTCATGGGATACCCGGATCAGGATGGCTCTTGGAGCTGCAAGAGCCTTGGAGTAAGTCAAATGCCATCGATACCCACCCCACACGCACGCACATATATATACACACACACAAGTGAGTTAGAGCAAATGTTGAATCTGATGTATTGACTATGTGTTCTCTTTGTGCAATGAAGGTATCTCCATGAGGTGTGCGAACCGCCTATTATTCACAGAAACTTCAAGTCAGTCAATCTTCTCCTTGACGATGAGTTGGCTGTGCATGTCTCTGATTGTGGTTTAGCTTCACTGATATCATCAGGTGCTGTGAGTCAGGTAACCTTTCCAACCTAATATTAATTCTGTATTATAAGTGTGGAACAAATTGGAACATTTGCCTTGGGGAAATCAAATACCAGGTTTATGCTGGAAGTGATGATGTGAGCTGAATATACAGTTCAGAAAGGAGTGTAGTGATTATTAAAGTGCTTCTAAATAAGCCAGTGGAGTAAAGCTGTAAGAACTATGACTGATGTAAATGGATGAAATCATTGTATAGAAATAGTTGATTCTGAAACCTGACCTTTTCTTATTTTTTTATGCATTATGTCCTTAAAGAGTTTGAAAATAGTATACATGATGTTGTACTTATTTTCAGTTGTCAGGACAACTTCTTACGACCTACGGCTATGGTGCCCCTGAATTTGAGTCAGGGATTTACACTTCTAAGAGTGATGTTTACAGTTTTGGCGTGGTGATGCTGGAACTCCTAACAGGCAGAATGTCATATGACCGGTAAAGTCATTTCCACCCGATTGATTTAATTTTGTAGCATCTTTTCTCCCAGCTATTCATTACGTATATACCCTATTCAGAACTCGAAGTCGAGGAGAGCAATTCTTGGTCAGATGGGCAGTCCCTCAGCTACACGATATTGATGCCTTGACAAGTATGGTTGATCCTTCGCTCAAGGGAAAGTACCCACTTAAGTCATTATCACATTTTGCTGACATAATATCCCGCTGTGTTCTGGTGAGTTCTTTTCATTCTTTCTCTGACCACTAAAACCTGTCCGTTTACTTCTGGGCATCAGTTGATCTCTTCTCTGACTGGGTCACATAGTTAGGCTGTCCTTTCTCTCAATGTGTATACAGGTATTTACACATAAAATCTTTTATTACGAGCAAGTAACTTATCCAAATCTTAATACCTTCATCAAACTTCGGGTAACATGAAAAATCATTTATTTCTCGTCACTGGAAAAATAAGGAACTGTACTACGTCAAAACGGGAGTTGTGTAGATTTACACAGTTCGCTTTTGTTTCCCTTAATCACCAGAATTTGAAGTATTTACCAGTGTGCGGACTTCTGGATCTGTTGTATGAACAAAAAAGGACAGCCTGGTGCCCAAGGCGTCTCGCATTCACACAGGGCCGCCCCCAAAGGGTGTGATGTAGGCAGCCTACCCTAATGCAAGTATTAGTGTTTGCTTCCACGATTCTGTTGTATGAATGTACTAGGTTTAGGCATAGTTAAAGTTACAACAAGGACAATAAGCGGAAACTTCCCGTCTTCTAAAAAAATGATTGGATCTTCCCAACGCTAATTGGTAATAAAATTCTTTTATTTACCCCCAAAAAAAAGAGCTTGAAGATGCAATAGATTATTACCTTTGCCTTCAACTATCTTTGATATTTTATTGCAGCCCGAGCCAGAATTCCGGCCACTAATGTCAGAAGTTGTTCAAGACCTCATACAAATGATTAGAAGAGAATCTCCTAGTAGATCCGACGAAGAATGACTCTTGAACTAGACATGCATTCTATAGCAGATTCAGCCGTGGAGTAACCAAAACTTCAAGATTTTTTATTTTGTGAGGAATTTAACTCGAGCTGAGATATACTTGGACCCGGATTTTGAGGCTGTAGATGCAGTGCCCTGATACCGGAACTTGATGCCTCTGAGACAAAAGGCAGGCTAGAACAGCGTGATTTCAGACCAACACAGCTCGGTTATCCTGATTCTTAGTACAATTTTTTGCAATCATTCTAATGTTCATTTAGGCATAAAATGCACTAACCCCATTGTTTAAGAGCTTATTTATTATGGTTGTTAATTGGTATATCTGAAGTTGTAAATCTTTATTTGTTCTGCTGTACATTTTCATTTGTTTGTACAAGAATATTCTTCACTCTTTCAACATGAACTTGCTGTACCACTTTCTTCACAGGTGTTCAATTGTGCAATATATGGTCAATGGATAATCAATTGAAGTTTGTTGTAATTTTACAATTTCTCCAATCATTATGTTAATTTTTATAGGAGTAATTTTTAAGAGTTGGTTAAACTACCATAAAGGATATGAGATTATTGTTTACTCATAAAACGGTACAATTGAATTTATACGCGGTTTCTAGACAAGTAAATTAGTTTGATCTTGAAATAATACAATAATTGAAGAAATGTATAATACTTGGCCTTGAAATATAGATGAAAACAGCAGAGATGACAATTCTGGGGCAGCGTTTTCGGGCACAGTAGTGATGAGATCAAGAAAGTAAAATTGTATAAAGCTTAGTATAAAATAGAGTGTAAGTTTAACCAGAAAATTCGTATTCGAGATCAAAAACAATAAAGTAAAATTGTATAAAGCTTAGTATAAAATAGAGTGTAAGTTTAACCAGAAAATTCGTGTCTTTTACAATGATAATTGAGGTCACTATTTATAGTTATGTTTAGGGAAGTAAGTCCCAGGATCATGTCCTCTTTTAATGTGAATTATGAGGGTCATTGATGAAGACGTAATGGTGAACATAAATATCAAATTCTCTGTAACGGACTGTTGCTCTTAATGCTGCAGAATATTCCATATTAAATGCTACCAGACACAGAATATTCAACACACCTTTATGAACGTTATCATTTCCGGTGACAAGCTAAATGACTGTGTTTCATCTTTGGTCATTCCATTCTTTTGGTTATGTGTCATATCATATTTCACCATATACAATTACCAATTAGTGGCCGGATTTATAAAAAGCACGTAGTATTTAATTCTTTATGGAAAAAATTATTTCCCGTAAATAAAGTTAGAATTATTCTTTCGCCTTTTCTTTAAATTTCAGAGCTAAAATTAGGCAAAGGGATCCGGTGGTGACACATTCATTATCTTTGTCTCGGATATATATTTAGTTGAATTCATTGATTTTACTTTTTGTCCGTATAAATTATACCGGAAAGGTCCAAATATTCCCTTATACTATATGAAATTGAGTTGTACTATCGAAAAAGGCTTATAAATACCCTTCGTTATACTATATGATCATCTCAGCCCCTACCGTCACACTATCACTCAAATATAACCCTCAATTGGACGGATTGCCATGTGTCCCTTTTTTTACACGCATCGTCTAACCTTTACCCATAGCCCGACCCATAACACTTTGAAAGTTGTTAAAAGCTCAAGCAAGAACATCTATGGTTAATGAGATCAACGAATGATGCAGAAACTTACTGCCAGAATACTTGTTTCCACTAAGATTCAATATGTTTAAATTGCCCATTAATTCCTGGGGCAAACTTCCATTGAGACCATTTCCTCCCAAGTTCAGATTTTCAACAGTCAAATTTCTAAACTAGAAGGAATGGAACCATAAAATTGATTCGATTCTCTAAAATCTTCAAGCTTCTAAAATCACCTTAAAATATAGGAATATCCCCGTTACTCGATTCCCTTCAAAATCAAGAACCTAAGTTTCTGCAACGGAAGTGCACCTCCAAATAAATTGTTTCCCATTCTCAGTTTCTCTAATCTCCACAAATTCCCAATAGCACTCGGAACTTATTCAGTGAACAAATTCCACGAATCAAAATCAAAGTAAATTCACCTTTCATTTGATTATGTTGAAGATCCAAAATTTACAAGAAACTAAAACAATTAGACTCCTCTTCCTTAACTATATTAGTGAACTCATTAAACCCAACTGAATAATCCTAAGAGAAGGAGTATAAATTGAAACATTGCAGAACAATGAAGCTGGCAGTATGTACTATTAAGATTATTTAAATTCTTGTGTTATTAGGATACTGGATCCAACCGGACAAAGTTTGGTGAATGCTGACGGGTTCGCAAAGATTCGATTTCTCCTGACGCGGATTTGTAATCGGTGGCTTTCTATTAAGGAGATGGTGACAGAGTCAGATCGGCTGCAAACTTTGTAGAAGTTGGAATATCCGTCGATGCCGATTCGATTGAGGATTTGGTATTTTGTTGTGATCTCTTTTCAGGTACGGATGCTCTAGCTCTTATGGTCCATAGTTTTTGTTTATTTGTTCGTTTCTCTGTTTTCTTTTATGAAGAAGAATGAAGCTGGAAAAGGGGGTGACATTGGGTCGGGTTATGGGTAGAGGTTAGATGAAGCGGGTAAAAAAATGGAATGGGTAATTTTAATTTTGTGAGGACGCTTGGCAATTCGTCCAATTGAGAGGTATATTTGAGTGATAGTATAATAATAGAGGCTGAGATGACCAAATAGTATAATGGAGGGTATTTATAAACTTTTTTCGATAGTACAGAGATATATTTGACCCTTTTTCGTTTGCCCTTTGTTAATACTTTAGCACATATATGTCCATAGCGTCACATAGTTGGTCCATATATGCCCTTGTATTATACGAAATTGAGCACATTTGTCCTTCGTTAATACTTTAGCACATATATGCCCTTGATGTCAGATAGTTGGTCCTTATATGCCCTTTTTCGAAACGGAATCCACCCAAACTAATTAGCTCTTTCATTAATTGTACTAAAGTGCATTAGAAACACTATTTCCTTTTTATTAGTACTTTTTTTCTTTACCTTTCTTTTTTCTTTCTTTTTATTTTTTATTATTTTTATTTTTACTTTTTCTTTCTCCCATATGCGATTTCATGCATTGCTGATGCCTTCTCCATTTTCGTCACCAATTTTACTTGACAAAGCTCATAAATTCATGCCAATTTTACTATCAAAAACCCCATATGTTCTTCTAACCTGAATGTGATAAAAATTGTCGGAGAAATTTTTTCGATATTGTTCGTTGGGTGAAGGGAGTATGTGGTTATTCAGATAGTGAATGTCTTGTTTCCTTTGGATCTGAAGCTCCATAGTGAACAACGCCTTCAAAAGCTGAATAACCATACACTCCATTCACCCAATTAACACCATCGAAAAAATTTCTCCGTTAATTTTTATCTCATTCATGTCAGAAGAACGTGTGAGGTTTTTGGTAGTAAAATTAGCAGAAATTTATGAATTTTGTCAGGTGAAATTGGTGACGAAAATGGAGAAGGCATCAACAATGGAGGAAATCAGATATGGGAGAAAGAAAAAAGTAAAAAAGGAAAAGAAAAAAAACAGAGAAAGGTAAAAAAAAATTACTACTAATAAAACGGAAATATTGTTTGTACTGCACTTTAATACAATTAACGAAAGAACTAATTAATTTGGGTGGATTCCGTTGCGAAAAAGGGCATATATGAACTAACTATCTGACATCAAGGGCATATATAAGCTAAAGTATTAACGAAGGGAAAATGTGCTCAATTTCGTATACTACAAGGATATATATTGACCAACTATATGACGGTAAGGACATATATGTGCTAAAGTATTAACAAATGACAAATGTGCTCAATTTCATATAGTACAAAGGAATATTTGGACCTTTTCCGTAAATTATAATCTATAGTATTATTAAGGTTTTTGTATACTCTTTAGTACTGGACATGTAATAGCATTAACTACAATAGTATTTGTCTAAACTATCCTTTACAAATATTTCACTTAGTAGTTAGTACTACTTTACTAATTAAAATAATCATAGATTTAGAAAAAGTTACAAATTACCCTCAACGGCCCAGTTAGGTTTGGAGTGCGTTGTCTGCACGGGCAAAGCAACTTTGAACCACCTCAATGCTCTCTGGGTATGAGCTTGTCCCACGGAGCTTACCTAGTATAATTACTCATGTGATTTACAGGTTATTACATAGTGAGAGTTTATTCACTATACACAAAGTGCTCATCCAAAAAGCAGAGATTGTGACAGAAATCATAGCGGCTGCAGATTTTGTTGGGATTCCCAAAAAAAATATCAGTAACGACTAATAAATAAAAACCTGTAAAGAATATATTGGTGAATAATACAGTGACACTCACTAGTCACTTCAAGTAAAAACTTGATACTAATATAGTGACGCCTCACTGTACTGTTTCAATTAACCAATGAGCCTATCCCACGTGTCATTGTGACATTCAGAACCTATAACGGCTCTGATTTGTCACTGCTGTCATCCTGTGAATTAATAAAGCAACTTTTAACGTGCAATTTCTACTGGCTGGCAAAAAGAGTTGTACTTCCTTCAGTCGACAAGTGATTACTTTATTTATTTATTTTGATTCAAAATAAGTATTCGTTTATATAATCAAGAAATAATTTAATTTATTTTTATAAACTTATTTTTATGTACATATTCTTAAAAAGTTTTTTTACTCCTTATATTAAATATTTAATTAAGAATAGTTTAGTCATAATAGGTATTTTTGTATAGAATGTAGTATTTTCTTAATGGGCGTGCCAAAGCAAATTTGTCACTTATTGTGGATCAGAGGGAGTAACATTTAAGCAGAAATATAATACTGCTCCCCCCGGTCCACAATAAGTAACAAATTCGCCTTTTTATTTTGGTCAAAAATAAGTGTCCATTTAGATAATTAAAAAAAAAATCAATTTGTTTTTCCAAAATTATGCTAATGTACGTATCCCTAAAAAGTCTTTTACTCTTTACATTAACTATGTTGCAACATTTAATTAAGAATATTTTAGTCATACTAACTATTTTTATTTAAAATTTTGTATTTTCGGCCCAAAACAAATTGGGAAGAAAAAAAAGAGAGACTGTGAGAGAGAAGTAAGAAATATAGTAGGATAGCATGTCTATTTCGTAAACGCGCGTCTTGCTTGATATACCAAATCTAAACCTCACTTTCCGCAAGATTCCAGATCTGTGACTGTGAACATTGCTCCAATGGCTGGCCGTTACAATGATAATCCTTTTGCTGAAGATGAAGTGAACCCTTTTGCGGTACATCACTTTACTCTTCTTTACTACTACTACTATCTTTGGTGCTCCCTATTTTTCAAATTTTTAATTTCTTAGTCTGGAAACTAAATGTGATTTGAATTGGTGGTTTTCTTTTTCTGATTTTTTTTTTAGAGTTTTTGCAGAAAGTTAATTATGGGGGTATGAAGTTTTTGATCATAAAAAGGGGTATGGAGTCTTTTCTTTTTCTAAATTTTCGTTGGTCCAATTTCCAGATCTGTTAATAGCATTTTGATTCTTGGTTCAATTTAAGCTAGCGTAGTTGTTATTTTCTAGGATTTTGGAGCTACTTGTTGAACGAGCTTGTTATAATTAATCTATTGTAGAATTGAGCTGTGACCTGGTTTTCAGCTGAGAATCATGCAACATAACAATGTATTGGTCGAATTTTTACATTAGGTGAATGCAATGGTTTCAGCAGTAGATTTTGAATTTTTTTTCTGTAGAATAGTAGTAGTAACAGATCAGGAGGTTAAAATCAGTTTTTATTTAAGGAGAGGACTGAGGAGGAGGATCACAGTTATCTTGCCTTTCTACTTGTCTGAATGGTAAAGTTCTTAATGTGCTGCAGTGTCAGAAAGAAAACATCTTTGGATTATTAGTGTTTTGTGTAACATCTGTGGGATAATTGGTTGTTGACCTTGAAATTTCTGAAATGTCTCAGTTGATTCGATTTTGACAGATTGAACTTAAGTTTTGCCATTTGTATTTCACTCTTCCTGCAAAATGTTACTTGAGTCATGCTTCTTTTATTTTCCTTTTTATAATTTTCAATTTGCTTTATAGGCTAATTCTATTTTTGTTGTTTTAAGAACAAGGGTCCTCAAAAAAATGGTCAATAGAATTGTGGAACGGTCCATTTTTAATGACCGTAATAAATTTGCTTTCTTCAAAGTTGTCAAGAGTTTTCTCATTTGAAAGCTGACTTGCTGAAGATCTGGAAAATGCAATTGTTACATTTCCTTGAATTCTAGTCTTATGTAATAAACGTGTAAAATTCCTTTAACGCCATGAAGATCTCAAATCCTTCTAAAAGATGTGGTATAGGCTAAGGTATTTTCATAAATGGAGCCCCATCTCTCGAAAAAGAGAACTATAAAAAGGAAGCAATTCCTACAGAGTCTGGATCATCCTAGTCAGCAAGTATTAGCAATTTATCCCGTACAAATATCGGCATTTGATATTATTATTAATATTAAAATACCACCTTTATGCTCGGGTCCGCACCGAGCATCTTAATCCAGCTCCTCAGGCCTTCTAGTGACCTAACAATGCATTTAACAAGATAGTAGTGCATGTTGCAGTTGTAACTAGTGAATTGTCAGCATAATGAGGATGTAGTTTGTCTTCTGTGTGATATCAAAACAATTTTGTCTACCCACAGGAGAATCACAACTAGCGAAATGTACAACTAAGTCTGATCTTTATGCATCTGTATTTTTTAACAACACCTTGTCCTATTTCCATGACTTATTTATGGTCTGCATGATATTATGATTCTCAATCTAGTTCGTTTTGTATTCTGAAATAATTGGAACAGAAGATTTTCAATCCCGTTAAAGCTGAACTCGAATCCTTTTCCTTTCTTGTGTACATATTATGCAAGGCATTGATCTTCATTGCTGAATAGTGAGAACATCCAATTGTGTGTTCTTTTAGTCCTAGTAATTGTAAACAGTAACTCATTGTGTATTATGGCACTTAATGCTTACTAAAATCTGCAGAATAATGGAAGCGTCGCCCCTGCTAGGCCTTCCCCTCTTCCTCATGAACCTGCCGGCTATGACCGGGGCGCAACTGTTGATATTCCTCTTGATGGTTCAAAGGTGAAAGCAGATTTGATAAAATGAACTCGTACTTTTTGCTTACTTGTGTTCACTTGGAGCGTAGGACTGAGTGATCCTTGCTTTTGCTCAAACTAATCAGGACTTGAAGAAGAAGGAGAAGGAACTCCAAGCTAAAGAGGCTGAATTGAGAAAAAGAGAACAGGTGGGTTGTCACTCTACATTGCCTTCTAGTTATGTCTTGCTTATCTTCCAGAATAGAAAGCATAATCTTTCATCAAAGATCATTTTTTGTACAATGCCTTGTCAATTATGAAATTCGTGTAAGATTACTGGATATCTACTACCAAGTCATTACTGTTGTCTAGCTGTAGAAGGTTTTTCTTTTTTGGTTCATGGTGCTGCGGACTGTCTTCCTTTTAGGCATTCTGAAAATTAGTAATTTGTCACGTTTATTGGTTTCATGTAGGAACTTAAAAGGAAGGAGGATGCAATAACAAGAGGTAGTTTTCCTTTGTATGCACATATATCTTTATTGTCTTGAACTGAATCAGGGGTTTAAATCATGCTTTCCTCTCTGTGAACTGACTTTATTTCATATCCCTCTTATTCTTTTTCAGCTGGTGTAGTTATAGAGAATAAGAATTGGCCACCTTTCTTCCCCATAATTCATCATGATATCGCAAATGAAATTCCAATCCATCTACAAAAATTGCAATATGTCGCATTCACTACATTATTGGGTACGTCCTCATGTCTTCTGTACAACTCTCTATTCTATGAATGCTATTAGTGTCTCTCACTTGACCTTTCTAGTAAGTATTCTTCAACCTTTTAGGTTAACCTGACCTGGAGATTGTGATGCATATTAATAGTTTTCACTACTTTCTCTTGCTGGACTTTGTTTCAAAAGAAAAGTGTTCTGTATGGTATTCTAGCTGTCTATTTGCATAATTGTGTTTATGCTTCTAAGGATTGTAAAACATAAACTCCATCTTTTAACAATTGTTGTGCTACTGGTTTTAGTGACACTTGGATCAAGAGGGTCTACAATATCCTCTAAGTGCCTGCAAATATCTTCGGAATTTGGGATAAGATTTGAAAATCATACTATTTCTAGGAATGGCAATGGGGCAGGGCAAAAGCGAGGCAGGGCAGGGCAGGGCAGGGTGATGGTTAAACAGGGCGGGGAAGGTCAGGTCAAAACTGAAATTGTTGAAATATTAAAGAGGGCAGGGCAGGTAGTAGGGCAAGCATTCCGTATAATCTGGTTTAATGTTTGATGAGTAGCACTAATGGAAATATGTGTCTTGTTTGTTACAAAACCCATGCGTACATCTTATTCTTATCGGGTTAATTTGGTCATGATATATTTTATTACTGACTAAGTACTCTAAAGCTTCAATGGTTGAGAAAATATAATGCTACAAGCCTACAGGTCTATTGAGGTTGAAGGTACTTTGTTTTATTTCAATTTCTATAATTTTCTTTTAGGCCTAATAGTTAATTACATGTAAAAGCTTCGGCTTTGGTTAGAAAAATATTAGATGGCTATTACAAAAGATGAAAGGACCTTAATTTTTCTTTTCAATTTGTGTAGTTTATTGACTTGCTGCAGTAATTATCAAATGTCATGCGAATGGATATGGTTCATTTCTCACTATGCTACTGTTAACTGAATTGAAAATTGCAATACTCCAGTGTTAGAAATGCAATGGTAAATTAATTTTTTTGGTTATGAAGAAAAGAAACTGTTTCGAAAATGTCTTTAAGTAGTTTACCCATTTACTTGAGTTGAAGCATTAATATAAGGGAATTTACTCTTTAATAAACTACTATATAACATTGATAAAAATCAAATTTTATTCAATTGATATACATAAACAACTTTCATTGACGTGTCAACTGCAATGTCTCGATAGAGTCGAAATATTTTTTTTAGAACCAAAAAAATAGCATATTGCAAAATGAATAACAAAATAAATAATTAAAAANTTTGACATCCCTAACTATTTCATGTCACTGGTAGCTGGTTACATCTCAAATCTACTTTTCCAAATTGAGAAATCAGAAAAAAGAGAATGAGGAATTGCTAGATGGTTTTTGTTGGAATGATCCTGACAGTCATTGGCTTCTTTTATTGTTGAACTGGACTAGTTTTTTTGAACTAGTTTATCTAGTAATGCTCTTATGGTGGTTGACTCTCTTTGGACATGGTGAATTGCAGGTTTGGCAGCCTGTCTTGTATGGAACCTTGTAGCTGTCACCTTAGCTTGGATCAGAGGACAAGGTTGCTGTGGAACTGAACTTACTAACCTCTCCTATGCTTTAGTGAAAATTAACCATCTAAGGTTAGCATTTTGTCATTGTAGGTCCAACAATCTGGTTGCTTGCTGTTATCTACTTAATATCAGGTGTCCCAGGAGCCTATGTCTTGTGGTATCGGCCTCTTTATCGTGCAATGAGGTACACATTTGTGCTTCCTTAGTAGTGAAAAAATAGATGGGTACTCCTTATGGGAGGGAATAAATTTATGGAGTATTAGTTTTCTTTTTTATTTCCGTTGTGTGACCTTCCGAAAGAGTCAATATCTCATATCCATTTTGTTTGCAGGACTGACAGTGCGCTGAAGTTTGGGTGGTTTTTCTTAAGTTATGTGGTAAATACTACATTTCCTTATTAGTTTTTCTTTATGCTCATGAATTGCTTATTCAGGACTCTGACCACTTTTTTTTATCTTGTAGTTTCACATTGGATTCTGCATCGTTGCTGCTGTGGCGCCTCCAATTTTCTTCAAGGGAAAATCTTTGACGTAAGTTGCCTTTTTTTACTTGTCAGAATTGGCAATGGTTTGGTGGTACAAGCACGTTTCTTGGATATGAAACCAGTTGCCTTACCTTCCTGTTCGAGAAGACCATGCGTGGTTGAGCTCATTCATTGAGTTATTGTTATCTAATCTATGTGTTCGTTGATAATATGATTAATTCCTATAAAAGAAATGACTTGTTCCTTTTCCATTTCCTTGTCTAACAGTGGTATCTTGCCTGCAATTGATCTTCTGGGTTGGCATGCTTTGGTTGGGGTGAGCTTTTATATTTATGTCTCAAAGTTTACCTTTAAAGCACTATTGAGTCGTGTATTCCATCTGAGTTCATATTCTTGTTTTCTCGGGATATCAACAATTATTAACTATTATCAGTACACTTTTCTTGATCCATTACTGTGGTAAGATTTCATGAGTAATTCTTTTCCCCAGCAAAATCAGACATATTTCTTGTATGTTCGCCTTTAATGAAAATTTCACACCTCCTAAGCTTGCTTTTACTTTGCAGATATTCTACTTCATTGGAGCTGCATTCTTCTGTCTTGAAACACTGATCAGTATATGGGTTATACAGGTTTAGTTATCCGCCTCTCTTTTGTCATATCTCCTTGTGACTTGTGTCTCGTCTTCTGATTTGCTCTACACCTTGCGCAGCAAGTCTACATGTATTTCCGTGGAAGTGGAAAAGCTGCAGAGATGAAGAAAGAGGCTGCAAGATCGACTATGATGGCAGCATTATAACACCACTGTGGGGTGGCCGAACATGTGCAGTTTTGGGCTTCGGGTTTGTTAAATTCTTTGATTGCTTATTCCCTTGCACCTTAACTGGATTCCTGTGTGTTTCTGAAGTACATAGTGGTAATCACAGAGCATTTGAACAAAATCGATGTTAGAGAGTAATACCTACCCATTCTGGGATTTTTCTTTACACTCATGGCCCTCTGGGAACAGCCTGACCTTATCTGGATATCAAAATTCTTTGAAATGCTTATGGTTTTCCTATGTTATTTCTGTTTTTCAATATGCAAACCCTTGCCAGCATCACAGTTTTACAATTCAATCTAAAGCAATTACCTGTACCATTAGGTTAACAAGGAAATGAAGAACAGAAGTATTTATCAAATCTGTATCAGTGTCATGAGCTTGATTTTCAATGACAATCATAGAGATTAAGAAAGAAAATGTAAATAACAATTAACAGGGAATTTGTCATGAAATTTAAAAAATGGAAATTATTGAGACATTTGGGGTGTGTTTAGTAAGAAGGAAAACGCTTTTTTGATGTTATTGTTCTTTTCTAATTTCTATTTTAGGATGCTACTGCTCTTTTTCTCTTTCCTTTTTTTCCCTCGACTAATCAACATTCTTATATTTAGCTCCCTTTTGTCCGGGAGAAATTAAAAATAATCAGATTTATAAGTGATAATTGAAAATAGCCACAACTTTAAAAGTAATTGAAATTTAGCCACTTTTTATGTAAAGATAAATCTGAATGAAAATACTGTTCAAAATTCGGAAAATATTTCAGCATAATATACTGGTCCAGCATTGATATGTTGAAAGTTCATACACATGTGCATCGATCTCCAGTATATTATGTTGGAACTTTTCATGTTGCAGCAAAATAGTGACTATTTCTCAATGATTCAAACGCAGGCTATTTTTCAATTGCCCCTCTGAAAGCTGGTTAGGCCGTGCTATTTCCCCTTTTGTCCGCATTCCCTCTGTCATTTTGTAACTATTCTTCTTACTTTCCGTTCCTTTTCATCCTACCATTTTTCACAGAAGAAAAAACATACCAGGAAATTTATATTAAATTTTAATTTTAAAAGACCAGGTAATAAGTATTCAATATTTTCAGTTAGTTATGTTATTGATAAACAAAAGGGAATAAACTGTAGAATAATTTAGTAAATATATGAAGTGGTTGATTGTTAAGAAGCTTAATCAATTTAATAAAATGCGTAATCTACTTTAGTCAGATATTGAGAACCTTTTGGTAATATGTAAAAAAAGAAGGCTCATACTTGGCTTTAATTGCCATGAAACTATAGGGTATCTAGACCAGTAATGGAATAAATAAGGGAAACAACCAAAGGATGTGGGGCAGCGGAAGGGCAGCTGTTTTTTCCTTAACTAGAGGTCTCAAATTCGAGTCATAAGTGAAAAACTTCTTTGCAAGGAGCGCTTCTTCCCAAATGGGGTGCTACACGGTACGAATCCGAATATAATCGTGCTTCAATACAGGTACCAGACACCGAATGAGAAATCAAAAAAAAGGGGAAGGGGGTTACTTTTTTCCCTCACTATGCCTTTAGTAATTAAATAATCATATTTTATCTTTAGCTGCACTTTGAGAAATGTCCAACATGCAAAGCGACAACATACAACAAACAGAAGCAGTCAGCAATTCCTTTTTCGCTTTCCTTTCAATATTGGTCAAACACATATACAATCCATTCAAATTGCCTTTATTTTTTATTTTGACACTTGATCTCAACCTTGTTTCATTTTGGCCCTCCAACTCTATTTCTTAGGTTTCATTTTAACACAAAAGCTGAAATGAATGCAAACAAATATATCGCGTGTGTATACACAAATATGAGGTGTAATAAATATTTAATTAAATGTTGCTCATCCTTGTCAAACGGGCAATACTAAAATACCCGACCCGGATATCTTGGTGGATACTTTCAGTTCAACTTGAAATCCACAAAAATAAATATTCATTTCATTATGAAAAAGTAATTTTCTTTGAGACATGGATTAACTTCAAACTTCAAGCTTATATGAAATAAATGATGAAAAAAACATATGACAGCATTTAATTGGATATTTATTATACCTCAAATTTATGTATACATGTGTGCTATATTTTTTTGCACTGGTTTCAACTTTTGTATTAAAATAAAACATAAGAAATAAAGTTGGAGGGCCAAAAAAGAATAAGATTGAGATACAATACCAAAACAAAAATAGAACCAAGTTGAATGGCTACATATGGTATGGGTTTGCCCTTCAATATTTATAGCAGAAACATGGTAATCTTGAACTATGGGCTTATTAGCATAAAAAATAATAATTATGGGCTTGTAAGTTATGCACAAAATTGCAGGTACTGTGCTCACGGTTAGGGGTGTCAAATTGAACCGAAAAATCGCATTAAATTCGAAAAGAAGAATTAACCCAAATAACTATCCATCTAATTGCTTAAATTAAAAATAGTCGGTGGATATATAATATATGCATAATTTATGTATTATATGTGTATAATTATGTATATTCAATGTTTAATCATGTATATGACTAGAAAAAACAAACAATAAATATGACCGGATTTGTGTAAAGATCACAATCGAAAAGTCAAATCAAATCGGTTAAAAAATCTTGGTTTAATTTGATTTGGTATTGAGTAAAAAAATTTGAACCAAACCAACATATAAATATATAATTTTTATATGTACTTTTAAGGCTTTTTATAGAATTTTCTTTAAAGAATATCCAAAAATATTTGTGATTCTCTTATGGGGTGTAATATTTCGTTCAATATGAAGTGCTAACTTTAAAGAATGGGTTGTATGATCACTTTTTTATCAAGTGTTAGTGAAATGCGTCAATCTCTTTGTTCTTTCATATATATCAAGATCTATTAAGTTCTTTTTTTTTTTGAATTTAATTGGTATTTTGATAATTTAAAATTAAATAGATCATATCATTATATATGTTCATATTTATTTCTTCATTATTAAATTCGATTAACCTTGAAAGTGTACATCAACGTAAAATTATTGTCAGGCGTCTAAAAAATAACTATCATGTGTTACTAAGAAAATTCTTCCTTAGGAATATCTTAATAGATCATATATTTGCCAATTGTTTAATTTTTACTAAAGATATATTTACTTATCAAAAATTTAATAAAATAAGATATAATTCATATAACAAAAACCCGATAATCGAAAAAACCCACAAAGTCGAACCGATCCAATCTACTATTAGTTGGTTTGATTTGATTCTAATAAAATCGAACCAACTCGGTGCATATACACCCCTATACACTAGTCTAGTCTTGATCTTGATATGACTATAATTAATTTATCTTTGGTTTCAAGATATGCAAATGACAGCTCTACATGATTTTTTTTCACTACTTCCACTGCAAAAATTATTTCAGTTGCCACCTGCCAATAAGTCCAATATATGAAAGTGATGGCTCTTCGAGATCTTTTCTTCATTAATTTTCACTCACTATTAATGAAACCAAAATAAAATCATTGAATGTCAAGATCAAGATCAAGATCAAAATCAAAATCAAAATCAAATGAGTTCTATAGCATCGTGAAAAAACACTTATATGCATGTTCATAACTGCATAGCCGAAAATTAAAACGAACTTGATCGGTTGAAAACAAGAGTGTGTGTTTTTGCATAACTTCCAAAAACTGTATTGAGAAAACGTATAGCATAATATTATTTGACCAAAAAATATAATTTTTTAGTTAAACTAATTAATTCTATGTAATGAGGGGTTAAACCTAGTTAATAATAATAACTTCATATCTATAATCTTATATAAATAAAATGTAGAGCATCATTGAAAGAAGGTTAAATGCAATGTGCATTTAATGTTTCAAGATCAATAATGGAAGGGGAATATCAAACAATAAATGACATTAAAATAAATAAGGAGAGTGATTCACTCAATATTGAATGAGGTGGATGATTCCTCCTTGTAACAATGATGAATGATAGACAAATACTAGAATATTGAGACCTTTCTCGGATCTGATGGAAAAAGTATGGAATAATCAACAGTCGAATTCTTTAGAAAGGTAATGTTTGTATTTATCTAGAGAGAAAGTCTATTTTTTTAAGAATGTTCTTATCAGAGAACATACATGTCTTTCACCTTATTTCTCTTTCTATTTATAACAGACATACACCCAAGTAACCCTAAAAGTACAAGTACAGAGAATATTCAACGCAATATTCTCTTAAAGATTCCATCATTAACTAGCCGTTACTGCCCCTTTTGATACTTGACCTCGGCCATGGTTGACTGCTCGGTTGTGAGTTCCACTGGTTACTAGTCGACCTCGGCCAAATCACTTTTTGCAATGTCACTTCGTGTCGAATATTCTTAGGCAGATTTTTACCCATACAGTTGGTCCCTCTGCTTATTGAGGCCGTCTCTCAGACGACCTTGATGAGCGGACTTTTCTAGTCGTAGTTGAGAGATTTAGGCGAGCATGTCGAGTAGTAACGTTCCTGACGAGGTGGCAACGTGGCACTTTGTAGTCGTAACTCATGGTTACGTCAATTCAGAGTGACGTCATGACATCATGCATCATTATTACGTGTTTTCCCGATTCCCCGTATCCTTTCCTGCGCCTCTATCATTTGGCTGCTTTTAGTCGTAGAAGCTTAGTTCATATGTTGAACGGGCTCAAATGCTGAACTTAGGTAGTCATGACCCGGGGCCAATAAGTGTTAACTCGAATGAAGTCAAACATAACTGGATCTTAGTTTGAAACGTAACTTAGTTAATATAAGTGAGGTCGAATGTAACTTAAACTTAACAATGGTCGGGGGGCGTATGGGCATTAATTCAGACGAAGTCAAATATAAGCCGCAGTTGACTTGAACGAAGCCAATTGTGAATTCGAGTGACAATTCGATATGAACGAACTCCAGAAGCATCAGACCGTCTGTAATGGCTCGTCCTTAGTGCCTCTGAACGAACTGAAAGGACTCTCTTCAACTCCCTCTGAGGTTTGAGCTGCCAACCAACTCTTTCGACTGCGAGTCATCAAAAGAATGAATGACCACTAGAGGGGGAAAGAGATAGAAATTGGTTCCTTACGACGTCTTCTGTCTTCGCGCTTTCTAAAAACCACCCTAGCCTTCCACGCAAGATGTAGTACCCCCAGGAATATTTTCAAACATTAGTCAGGGCTACTTGAAGATCCTTTCATCTATTCTTTCTTTGTGTTGAGAGAGAGTCGCCAAAAGGCTCGTTTATGCATGGCGAAATGGGGCATTGGAATGGTCTTAGCTCCTGAATATTCGGACAATAAAAAGAAATCTCAAACGAATACTGCATATCGACATCGGGGGTGGCTGTGACGGTCGAATGTTATTCAATTCGAACGAGGTCGAATGTTATTCAATTCGAACGAGGTCAAATGTTATTTAATTCGAACAAGGTCGAACGTAATTTATTCAATTGTGGTTGTGGGTCGAGTAGATACTAAGGTAATATTGTATTGGCGAACATACATTTGTGTTTTGCTCATACTTGGAGAAAATTATATATTTTTGGGGCTGGCATTCCAGCCCTAGTCTATCTAGTCCCTTCATTGGGAGACCTGGAGATATGTCGATAGGTTGAGCAATGAACTGACTATTCTATGCCTTTTTCTGTCCGCACTTAGACTTAAAGTGTCCCCCTTATCGCCTTGTTAGAAACCTCCTTGAGAAAACCCAATTGGGACAAAACTCAAGTGAGGGAAAAAAAGTACTGCTTGGAGGACACTTGTTCTTAAAAGTTGAAGTACTTGCGGTGTGTGACGTTCCAGTTGTTTGGTAGCACTTTTCCTTCCATTGTTTCTAGTTGAAATGACCCGTTGTTTGCTGCTGCTGCTATGATTTTGTATGTGCCGTCCCAAGTTGTTCCTAGTTTTCCCTCCCGTGGGCCTTTGTTTGCTCGTGTTTTGGCCTTGAGCAAGTAGTCCCCGACTTTGAGTGGTCTGATCTTGGACTTTTTGTAATAGTAGCGTTCTGCCTGTTGTTTTTTGGGTGATCATACTTATGTAGGCCATATCTCTCCGTTCTTCGGCTTCGTCAAGGTCATGCCTTCTGCTTTCGTCATTCCTTGGTCCGCTCTCATGGTAGTATCTCAACCCGGGCTCTCCGACTTCGACTGGTATTACTGCATCAGTCCCATAGACTAACTAGTAGAGCGTCTCTCCTATGCTCGTCTTCGGCATTGCACGGTAGGCCCATAGCACTTCTGGCCATAGTCCCTTGGCGTCCTCGGGCTTTTTCTTCATGATGTTCAGCATTAATTTATTGGAGGACTCCTCTTGCCCGTTGCTTGTGGGGTGGTATAGGATGACCCGTCTCGCCCCGTAATTGAGTGTTAGTCTTAATCCTGCAATCACGGCCGCATACTCGGCCTCATTATTAATCATGTCCGGGCACCTATGAACTGGCGAATCACTTCGCCTGTCGGGACCTCGAGCACGAGTCTCAGTCCGGACCCTGAGGCATTGGAAGCGCCGTCGGTGTACAAAATCCATAGATCTTGTGTTTGCGGAGAAGTGTGGGTGACTTCTTTTTCGACTTCAGGCATTACTTTTGCGCTGAAGTCGGCGAGGACTTGTGATTTTACCGTCGTCAGTGGTTTATATGTGATTTCACGCTCGCTTAATTCTATGGCCCACTTAGCTAATCTTCCCGATAGCTCGGGCTTATGCAAAATACTTCTCAAGGGAAAGTTGTGACTACCGAGATGGGGTGGCACTAAAAGTAGGGTCTAAGCTTTCGTGAAGTTATGACAAAGGCTAGGGCCATTTTTTCGAGATGGGGGTACCTTGTCTCGGCGTCGATTTGGGTTTTGATAATGTAAAAGATGGAAAGTCGCATAACTTTGTCTTCTCGGACTAGGACTTCACTCACCACTACTTCAGATACGGCGAGGTAGACAAGGAGACGTTCCCCAGGTTCTGCTTTGGCAAGAAACAATGGTGATGATAGATAAGCTTTTAACTCCTTCAGGGCTTGCACGCACTCAGATGTCCATAGGAGGTTGTTGTCCTTCTTGAGTACGCCGAAAAACCTATGACATCTGTCAGATGATCGCGAGATGAATCTCTACAAGGCGGCGATGTGGCTTGTCGGCTTCTGAACCTGTTTTTTGCTGGTTAAGTATTCTGGCATTCCCTCTATGGCTTTGATTTGGTCGGGATCTACCTCAGTGCCTCTTTGTGGTACTAGGAAACCCAAGAACTTTCTTGAGGTTACGCCGAACACAGACTTCTCAAGATATAGTTTCATCTCATATCGCCTGAGTATGTCGAAGGCCTCTTTCATGTGGTTGATGTGATCTTCTTTCCTTTTGGACTTGACCAACATATCGTCTATGTAGACCTCCATGGTCTTGCCGAGTTGGTCCTTGAACATTCTTGTCACCAACCTTTGGTATGTCGTCCCCGCATTTTTCAGTCTGACAACCATCACCTTGTAGCAATACGTCCCTTGATGGGTGATTGATGTTTTAGATTTCAATACTACACAATATTACAAGTTAGTTGTGCAGTACCCAATTTCCGAGTGCTGTTTAATAAGAAGAACATGGTTCTTCTTAGTATACTACTTACTACTGTTTGCGAAATAATTAAGCAGTAATAGTAAAGACACAGGGATTTTTACGTGGAAAACACCTAGCTCAAAAGGTAAAAAAACCATGACCTACTCCTCAGTAGGATTTTCCCAAACTCTTCACCAAAACTCTGAGCCAAAACGGACTTACAAAATAAACTCTTTTGTAATCCTAAGACTAACTCTAATCCTCTTTGTATCAACTAGCGTCTAGCTAATTTCTACAGATTGTCAAGCTAACTCTAACTTGAACAATGTGTACCTATTACAATTGCTTCTATGAAAGCTGATAAGATACAATATTAAAACACCTATTACAATCAACTAGACTTAATACATCAACGATGAAACTGTTTCTTCTAGTTGAACTGTAGCCTTTGTATCGCACAACAATTCTGCTTGCAAAATATCTCTGGAACTTTTGCTTCAGATCTTGATTCACTTTAGTACTTGTGTGTCACCTCTTTCAGCAGTAATACATTGATTATTTATAGAGTCCGTTTGTTGAGTCCATGATTCAATTCTGATCCAACTCTTCCTTGGTAAACGAGTTTGATTGTAACTCAACTTCCTTCCTCTATTTCTGTCCTAGCTGAAAGCAACTTCTATCTTCTCTTATCAATTTGCAACCTTTTCGTATTAGGAGACATTCTCTTAGTTCTTTGATACTTAGCAATCACTGATATCTCCTAGACTTGTACGATTCGTGATCCAACTGCTTCATTCAGAAGTGTATGCTATGATGGACCTGGTTCAACTGGACACCTTTTGTCAATCTTCAAAACCCATTCAGTGACATGGGCCAACAAATTCCCCCTTTTTGATGATGACAAACTCTGTGCATTTATCCTGTATACACATCCAACACTTTGTATTTTTGTGAGCATTAATCATCAAGAACCAGGTTCATTAGGTTATAAATATCACTTTAAAATTTTTGAACAACACAACACACATCTTCCCCCTTTTGGCATCATCAAAAAGTTGCAAAAAGATACTTACCAGTTATTAATTCTTACTCATGGCCAATTTAGGCAACTGCTGGTGCAAACATGATTAATCAACACAAGAAACCAATAATGTAAGCTAAATCATAAATAGAGACATTTGTCAAAACACCAAGATTTCATTTGATTAACATGGATTATCAACACCAAAAGAGATTAAATCAAAAACAGCCAGAACATGAGTAATACAGAATTAAAAACTGAAACAAAAGACACTCGACACAGTCCCGAACTGGGCACTTGATAGGATAAGAGGGGGTAGTTCTGGAAATTCCTAAGTCTGGGTGGTGCAGAAGAGGCAGGATTCTTGGTTTGGAGAAGAGACAACATTTGGTGTAAGACACCCTCGTTTTTCTCCTTCTCCTTGGCTAATTCAGCTTTGAGAGCATCACGCTCACCTTCNATTTCAGCCTTCTTTGTGGGGACCCCAAAATGAGCCAAAACTGCAGTAAGGATAAAACCATAAGGAATTGCATGGGCCTTGGTGCCATTCACCACTCTGTCCAAAAGATGGATGATTAAATATGGCCAATTGATTTGCTTGCCTCTGTATAGGCACTCCATGAGTGTTAGATCCATGTAGTTGGCAATGTGCCTGCGTTCTTGTCTGGGCAGCAGAAATTTAATTACAAACTCAAAGAACAACTTGTGTTCAGGATTCATCTCGCTTTTGTACACATCCCTGGGTTCAGGCNGGTTCTTGAGCGTCAAAGGAGACTTCAAATCCCCTGACCAATGATGTAACCCTTCCTCCAATCATAGTTGCATTCCCCATGAACTCCACAACCTCATTTCTGACCAGCTTGCCTTCCATGCGAAGGACCATGTCCTTCCAGCCTTGAGCTGCCAGAAAATCCACTAAGTACCTCATACCTGGCTCCTCCAAATCCTTCAGTAACTTTCCCTTCAAAATATGTCTCTTGCCAAACATGGCAACTCTGTCAATCGACACTTCTCCAACCTCCTTCTCGTCATCTCCACTCCATTCAGGATCATCATCCCTCCCAGCAATCTGAACTTTCTTCTTTGACTTTATTTTAGACCTTGTCCTCGTAGATGTACTCACGGTGGTAGCAGACACAAGTGATGACTTCTTTGTGGAAGTCTTAGCCAATTTGGGCTTGGGTGTCTTGATCACCATTGGAGCAACCGCTTCTTCTTGTTGGACCAAGTCCAACACCTCATCAACAGCAATAGCTCAACAGGCTCCCCCACTTTCGCTTTCCCTTTCTCAGCCTTATTTCTTTTGCTCTCTTGCAGAGCTTTTTCCAGCTTCTCCTCTTCTTCTCGAATAGTATTTCTCGTATCTCGTACCCTTGGAACAGGTACACCAACAGACTCATCAATTTTCCTTTTCTTTGAGGCTTTAGACTTGATGGACTTTGGAGTCCTTCTCTTCTTGGGGTTGTATGAGTCCCCCAGTTTCTTTAGTCTCTCAGCCAAGGTTTCTTCCCCAGAAGAAACACGTTCATCTATCTCCTTCATTAGCTTTTCTAATCCAGCAACAGCTTCCTCAACTTCATTAGTTCCCCCTATCACTACGACATCATCTTCAAGATTCTCAAGAATGGGGCCACAAATTTCATGTGCGGAACCATCCTTCCCAGATCCCCTCACACCTGCATCTCCCTCATTCTCAATAACTTTCCCAGTTTTTCTTTGCCTACTTGGCACTTCCACGTCCACCACAGACCCCACCAGCACAAATCTATTTTCAGAATTTAACACAGAGGTAACTTCAGTATTACCTTTCTCAGCACTGGACGAACCAGGTGCATCGTCTTCATGTGCTGATTTGAACAATTCACTTGACGAATCTGGTTTGGGTTCTTCTTCAGCCTGTAATAAATATTCCAAGAACTTTTCTCGGGAACCTGAGGCCACAGACTTGCGTGTAATAACCTTGACACGACGGGGTTTGGGGGTTGGGGTAGGATTTGGTGTAGGTTTAAGAGCATCATGGTATTCAGGGGTTTCAGGTGTCTCAGAGGATTCAGAA
>ML297223.1:0-21095 GCA_005239495.1 Nicotiana undulata
TGATGTGGTTGCTTGCTTGTTATTTAATTGTGAACTGTGATAATCGAATAAATGCGTAGTAAAATGATGGTCGGCTAGCCTAGTTTCACGATAGGCGCCATCACGGCCTGTTAGGATTTGGGGTCATGACAACTTTATTTGTTAAAACTTTTCATATTTGAATTATTAGGTAAACCCTAATATTTAGGACATTAAAATCAACTAAATTTCTTCCTTGTACAAATTAAAGTTCTAACGTATGACAAAATATATGAAACAGATTACGTTGAAATACTTTTAGAAACTCAAAATGTTATAAAACCACTAGACTTGGATTCAAAGCCATAAAAGAAAAACATTGAACAACTACACAACATTTGAAGAAAAGAGGTATGACTATTGATTCTTCTAACTCAGGAAAAGAAGAAACTCCAGAATTCTACTTGAATCTTTCCACTTCAAATTTCCACGAATCCTCAACCCTATGAATCTCAAAACACTATTCCACCTTAACCCCCAGACATTGTACATGAAAAACCTATACAAAATGAATGGAAGAACAAATTCTCCTTCAAGGATATGTTAACTGCCTCTAACCCAACAAACTTTGCCCCAAATCTGGGCCATTCTGGCATGGACCTGACAACAACCCCCACACCCCACACCCCAGAAGAAGAAACGTTCGAGCATGCATTAATCTCCAACGCACGGGGCATCAAAAAAATATCGTTAACTGAAGAAGAAAGACAACGAATTTATGAGCCATAAAAATGCTCTATCATAGTTAAGCTGGTGGGAAAACGCATGCTACATAATTTTTTTTTTTTAAAAAAGATCCAAGAATTATGGCGGCCAACGGAAAACTTCTCACTAATTGATCTTGAAAGAGATTACTATATTATCAAGTTCAAAAGAAAAGAAAATATGGAGAAAGCTATCCATCAAGGACCATGCACTACAATAAATGTGATTTTTAACCACGAAAATATTAGCTACAATAGAAAATTCGTCACTAATTATCCATTTTCTGTGACAAAAATTATATTTCGTACTTAAATACATGAGGCACATACTTTTAGTGACAAAACATAAATTTCGTAGCAAAACTTTTGTCTGCTAAAGTTTCCCACAAAAAAATAAATTGGCACAAAATATTGATTAATATTAGCCACAAAATTAATATTATATAATTAGTGACAAATATTCGATATACATAGATGTATATATATATATATATATATATATATATATATATATATATATATATATATATATATATATATATACATACACATAGATACATAATTTCCATATAAAAGTAATTTTAAAATACGCACACACACAAATTTTTAACTATAACTTATTTCAGTTGGTTAATAAATAATTATTTTTGTACATTATATAAATATGTGATATATTTCCGATCGAAATCGGTCGGAAATTTAGAAATGTTTTAATAAATAATTATTTGTATACATTGTACACGAGTTTGATGAAATATTTGACCAATTCCTGACCGAATTCGGTCTGAAATTTTGTAAATTCTTAATAAATAATTATTTTTGTACATTATATAGAAGTTTGACTAAATATTTGACCAATTTCAGACCGAAATCGGTCGGAAATGTTATTTTTTTTTCTGTCAGTCAATTTTTGTTGACTTTTGAGACCAACTACTCTTATTTCCGACCAATTTCGGTCGGAAATATTTCCGATCGATTTTGGTCGGAAATATTTGGACGAAAATCACCTGATTTCTAGTAGTATATGACTAGCATCAGGTCAAGTTTTATACATATAAAAAGAATTATTATCGGTTTAACTAAGTAAATCATTGTTTTTAACTTGCTTGTTTTCCTTAAATCAATTAGAGCATCGTGCATTTTCTTTCCCCCTGAAATTAATCAATGAATTTCTCGTCTCCCACATTGTCAAGTCAAGATCGTTGCTTCTTGTTGGAACCTTTCAAAAATCATTGTCTTTGGATCACATTTTAAATGAAATAGTCGTTGAAAAAGGTAAGGTCAAAAGGCCCTTTCATTAAAAATGTGTAAAGAACCTTTCTGTAATTTCCGGGATAGATAACTGTTCAAATCACAAATTTTTTTCCCCCCTAGAATCAGTTATTTAGCTTATAAAGCTTTTTTATGAGGTAAATCATGAGAATTAAATTGGAACGAAATGAAGTACTTAACAAAGAGAATAACGCTGGAGATTAACAATAGTCGACAACTACCTAAAGAATGTATTCTTGTTCTCCAGATTATTTGTCAGAATGATAAGTTACGTGCTCTTGTGTTTTGATGCTTTAACAAACTTCATGTAAGAATCGGATAATATATCTGATATAAAGTTTCAAGTGCTTGGAACAACAAGTCACATGTCTGGTACTAGTTTCAGTGATATTAGTCAAAGAAACAACACAGGGAACAAATAGCTATCAGTTCCTCCAATCACAGTACAAGTCAACTCTTTACAGTTGTTAAAGTTACTGCATCGTTGCACTGCACACGCAACAGTGCAACAGTCACTGTTTGAAGCATGTTGTGTACCAGATGCTTGCTTACATCATTCCAATGACCTCACTTATATATTACCAACATGAGGCAAGGAATTACACATACTTGCAAAACCCTAAAACATTAATTCTCTCTCAAGTGTGTAGCCGCCCTCATTTACTCAAAGGCACTAAAGAATAAAGAAGCAACAAAACAACATAGGAGATCCCAGTATTGTGTATATCAAGTGTTCTTAGTGTTGTTGTGTCTTTGTTAATGTTATTCACTTGTAACTCCTGCCGAACTTAGTTAGAATCATCTCGTAGGATATCCTTGTAAACCATAAATCGCGTGCTTGTGTTTTGGCTCGAGTTAGTCAAAGTAGCGTGCTTTGTAATAGAGTTATTACTGATGGATTAAGAGTTTAATTCCTAGGTTACAATATGTTGTAATCTAAAATTGTTCGGTATAGTGAAGTTGAAATTCTATAAGTGTAGGTCGTGAATTTTAATCACGTGAGCTGTGAATTTTCCACGTAAAATATCATTGTCTTATTTACTCACTGTTGTGTGTGTTATATGGGAACTGACAAAGAACTAGGTTCTCTATATATTTTGATGGACTCTTAGTTTATATCACATCACAGAACATCTAGTAACAGTCAATTAGATATTTAGATAGTTTTGTTGAGTTCTACCTGCCAATCTTAAACTAGGTTTAGCCGGCTCGTTACATTCTTAAATCTGAGGTCCAACGTGTTTGTCCCTTTAATCTGTTAATTAGGTTTAGCTAAAAACACGTCATCAAAATATTTGTCACTATAGAAATCCTGAGAAGACATTAATCTTTTATCCTTTTTTGAGTATCAATATTATGCAAGAAAACAGAGTTGAACAGAACTTATAAGCACCGGCCACATCCTTAAGATTCAGAGGCAGCAAAAATTAAATTACGGGTGTTTAACAGGTGGACCGGGCCGCTCCGGGTTGGAAAAAAAAGGTGTTACGGGTTATGCCTAACTGGTCTTAATGGGTCCGGGTCCATCCGGATAAAAATAAAGCGTAAGGGTTACGGGTCCAAGGGGTCGGGCCAGGTCAGGTTAGTGTTTTTTTATTTTTTGTATTTTATATAACTATCAAATTTATATTAATATAAAGTAAAATATAAAACAAAAAATCAATCTTATAAAAAGTGTGTTTGAATAAAAGGATTCAAAGACTTTTAAAATCTTTTATATTTAAATTTTGAATATTTCATTAAGAATTTAAGATAATAGAATACAATGAAGATGGAAAAAAATTGCACTTATAATTTGCAAGTTCAAATTAAAGTTTACATTTAATACTTTAAATTAAAGTTCAAACTTGCACTTATCATCGAATAACAATACTTCAAATTAATCTAACAAATTAAAACATTAAGCATAATACATCTAATAATTTTAAAATAACACAAATTGTCTCAATTCAACTTAAAATCTTAAATACGAATTTCTGGAGAATGCCTCCTCAAACAACCTGTGCCCTCCCACTTTCGACGAAGATCTAAGACTCGACCACAGTTCTTGCACTTTACTTTGTGAACTTCTTCGTTTTCTTCTACCACCTCAAAGTGTTCCCAATCATATGAGAGCACTCTAGAATCACGGGGCATGATTTAACTTGAATTGAGAATTTGGGTTTGAGAAATGAGAGATGAGTAAAGAAATGAAGACGAGGAGGGGGTGGTGTATTTATAATTTTTCAAAGGGCTAAATAAGTAATTACTAAAAGTGTTATTTTCCAAACAAAATTGCCCATAAAAGGGTTATTCTTGCAAAATATCCATTGGGCAACTGCCAAATATGAAGGCCAACGGTCATAACACCTTACAAAAAAAAAAAAAAGATTTCTAGTCGTTAAACCGATCCTGGCCGGTTAACCGGTTCAACAGTAATTTTCGTTGACCAGATTTGACCGGTCCGGTTAACACGATCTTTTTAGGTGAACGGACCAATCCCCTAACACCCCTAACCCAGCCCACCCGGCCCCCTAACTACCGGGTCAGGCCGAGTTACAACCGAGCTGGGCCGGTCCGGAAACGCGTCAACCCGGCCCTTTTGACAGGCTTAAATTAAATCTAACACACGGTAACTAACTTCTAACTATATCATCCTAACATTATAGAAGCAAAATCTAAAAAATTCAGAGACATTGGGATGACTCTTCGGTTTAATTATGCAAATGTTATCCACTCGTGAAGTTCAACTCAAGATAGGACTAAGTCAAATCGAGCATGCTACCTCAGATATCAATTAAGGTTGGCAAAGTAATCGTTGCGGTTGAGTTGCAAGTATTTTTTTCACCAAAAAAGGCGGAGAATTTGATCGAGAGAACAAAAACAAATATATAGTAGTTTACTTCTGGTTACAATAATATAAGAGTACAAACAACAGCAACAGCACACCCAACTCAGTGTAATCCAACAAGTGGTATCTGGGAGGGTAGTGTGTACGCAGTTCTACCCGAATACTTCACTACCAACTGTCAGAGAAAGGAGCCTGATTGGGTGGAAGGAAAAAGTAATAAAGAGAAGCATATTCCAACATTCAATAATCTAGAGCTGTAACACTAAAGTTCCCCTAATTTTCAACTGACCTACAAACAGATTAAAAGGACTCCTAGCAATGAACTTGTAAAACTCTATATATTAGTACTGCCCAAGTCTTGGTGAGCTAAATTACCCCGTGGAAGATAGCAGGTACCTGAAATAGTCGAGGGACCTAGTGGAATAGTCGTGATGCACGTAAGTTTGCCAGGACACCACCGCCATCAAAAAAATCTATATACTAGCTTTGATGCTATAGTTTTGAGTCCTTGACACAATTATCGGAACAAAGTTATCCTCCATGGCCAAGCAACACTGGGTAAGGGAGGCCAGGATTAACAAGAAATAGCAAGTGAATTTGCTCCAATTGAAACTATGCAACACGACAGATATCAGTTATATCTACAATAGCTAATCACTATTCCAGTTTGTAACTTTGTACAATACTTAGTTGTAGTCAAAACATAAGCCAAGGACAAAACGTGAATCTTCTATGTTACTTATTCCTCAAACACAGGCAATTACTTATGCGCCAAATCTAACAGCTTAAAAAGAGTAATCACCTCGAATACGTCATATCCTGCCTAATCACCCCACCCTAATACTTCTTTGGCCTGCCTCTACCTTTTCTCAGCCCCTCTAGTGTCAACCTCTCACACTTCTTCTGAGACATACGAGTTTCTCCTCTTCACATGCCCAAACCATCTAAGCCAAACTTCCTGCATCTTGTCCTCCACCGGATACACTCCCACTCTGGCCCGGATGTCTTCATTTGATCTTAGGTTACAATAAGAGTAAAAATCATTTCAACAACTCTTTTAGACGGCCAACAAATTTTGTGGAGAACTTTTTGATTTTCGTGGAATTCAAGCTGGTTTTTTCCTTGTCTTCTTTATCTTTGTTGGCCTTTTCCTTGGCCTCTTTAAGAGCCTGTATTAAGTTATTCAAGCAAATTTCAGGCCCTCCTGAAGCATTTTTTAGCATTAAATTCTCAGCCACATCACAAGGACTCATATTTACTTCCTCTAGTAAACCTTGAATCTGTTGAAAAAGAGGGTGTGTTTCAATATCCAAGTAATTCTTAGCCAACACTTTAAATGCTTCATATTTGCAATACGACATCTCAATGTGCATATCCATCCGTCCTCGACGTATAAGAGCTGGATCAAGTTTATCCTTATGATTGGTTGTAAATATAATGATTCTTTCTTGACCACAAGCTGACCATATTCCATCAATGAAATTCAACAGACCTGAAAGTGTAAGTTTTCCAGTTTCCTTCTTTTCACTTGCTTTTTCTTTAGACGAGTCTGACTCATCTTCCTGATCTTCATTTACTGTTTCCTCGCTCTTCTTTTTCTTCTTTCTCTTGCCTGTGAGATCAATAGAGCAATCAATGTCTTCAATTACAATAATAGACTTGCTTGTTGTTTCCATTAGCAACTTCTTAAGCCCCGAGTTGTCCTTAACCGATGTAAGCTCAAGATCATAAATATCATAATTCAAAAAGTTCGCAATAGCTGCAATCATAGTTGATTTTCCTGTCCCTGGCGGACCATAAAGAAGATAGCCGCGCTTCCAAGCCTTACCGACCTTTGAATAATAGTCCTTCCCTTTACTAAAAGCAATGAGATCGATAATTATTTCTTCCTTCTTCTTAGGATCCATAGCCAAAGTATCAAAAGTTGCAGGATGCTCGAAATTAATGTCCCTCCACATACCTTTACCATACCAATACCAATCCTCACTACAATTGTTGGTGTAAATCTTTTGTTTCCTGTTTTTGAACTCAATAACCTTACCTTCTTCCATCACATGCTTCAAGTATTTTCCAATGACCATTTCTTTATATTGTTGATTGAAAGTTAAAGTGTAACTTTTCTTTTCAATTGGACGTGAATTATTACGTCCTGAAGAATTTTCATTGAATGTTTCGATATGAGAGCGCCAAGAGAGTTTAGCTCCTAAGAATTGATCAATAATCTCTTCTCCTTCATCTAAGCTAACAGCAAAAGACTTACTGTTCTTGGACTTTTCAGCTTTGAGATATTTAGCATCTTTGTTGATTGACTTAGTACCCAAATAAGAGTTGACCTGAGTGTAGATATCGTTGCTTTTACCATTGGTGAATTCATCAATAGTAATTTGAACATAAGGGTAGAAGTAATTTTCCAGTTTGTGCCAAAAGGAATTGATGCGTTTGCGGAGTGTAGAAGGGAAGAATTGCTGAATTGTGCCCCAAATGAACATCAGTCCAGCAAGCTTAGAGCCTAATTCAGTCAATGATATTGCTCCCATGGTGTTCTTTTCTGAGGTAATATATTTTTTTCCAGTAAAATTATGAATAAAGATGAAGAGGAAAATGGAAGTTGAGTGTGTTTTTGGTGATGTGAAGGGGTTGTTTGGTACAACAATATATACTACTTTTAAATTGCTAAAGTTATCTCAGAGGAAGTGTCTGCTCCGTGTAGCGCAAGGAAATTGGCCGGTTCAACGCGGCCGTAGAAACTTGACTTTCTTTACGATATCAAGTGATAAATGACGATCTTGTACTACGTCATCCAACTCCTTTAAAATATAAGAAGTGAATATTTGTTACAAAAACAGTTCAAACAACACTTTACAAAATATTTTTGGTAAAGTTTAAAACAAATGCCACTTTTGACATGTTTAAGAAATAAAAGAAATTATTGTATCAAAATAAATGTTAATTTGTCGAATTTAAGTATATTTATATATATTCCTACTCGGTCTTCCTTTTTTATTTTCTTCAATAGTTTGTCCTATCCAGAGAAATTGTCGATCTACGAATATGGTTTCGATCCTTCCGGTGATGCCAGAAGTCGTTTTTATATAAGATTTTATATTGTTTTCATTTTATTTATTATTTCTGATCCGAAAGTAACCTTTTTTTTCCTTGAGCAGTACCTCCCAACAAGATTGATTCATTTGGATCTTGGTCCATGATGGCTTATTTATTGATTTTGACGATTGGATCTCTCTATGAATGGAAAAGGAGTGCTTCGGATCGGGAGTAACCATTAGTGAAATCGCAAAAATTGGGAATAATGACAAAGAAAATAGCGATGCCTATATTAAAATAATTGATTCGTCATTGTATAAAAGTACGACGCTATATATATATATATATATATATATATATATATATATATATATATAGTGTTTAAGACTTGTCACACTATCAATGTAAATTGAACAAATTGTAGTATGTTATTTACTCTGTTTTCATATTACTAATTTAGTTTGATATTATATAAAATAAAAAAGCATTCAAGGGTTGGGGTGAGTGTGGGGATTGGGGTTAGTATATGTTAACAACAAAAAACAAAAAGATGATGTGTAAATTCTGTGCAACATTTGTTGGATGTTTCCCCAGACTTTCGTTGGGGACCGCTTTTCTCCAACAACTCTCAAGAAAAAGACTATAATAAAGTCAAAAATAGTCCAAGTGTCAAACTCCAGCTATTATTTAATATTAAAGTGAAAAATACAGCTATTAAATTAGTACTAAAGTTTGGCACTTTCGAAAGACTCGTGTGGTACTAACATATAGAATGGCATACAGTATGAGCCAAGCATTAGAATGGAAACTTCATAGCCAAGCTTTATTACCTTTTTTATTAGGAATTCAAGTGGTACATTAAGGTCCAATTCCAGCGATTATTTCTACCAATATACACAATATTTATCATTTATGGCTATACTTTGAGAAAATTATCATCTGTAGCTATACTTGAATTTTATAACTAATCCACTTGTAATACTGAAACAGGAGATCAATTGTTTAGAACTAAAAGAAGAGATAAACAAATATTACATGCAAGTTTGGATTTGGTATAAAAAAGATTAAGTCTTAGATTTTAAAAAAAAATAGACTAAGAAGTTTTGGAAACCGTTACATGTTTGGATTTAATAGAATGACTTTCTTTTTCTTTTGGTTTTTCATTCGATGTCTAATACATGTATGGGAGCCCCGATCTTAGCAATTTCCTATCGGTACATTTTCAAAATTTTAAGACTCGTACCTCAGTCTTCTAATGGAGGGTAAATGAATTTTATCAATTCCACCACAGGTCTTGATAGGTATGATTGAGTTTAATTTAAGAGCGAAAGAAGAAAAGATTGAAAGATGGGAAAATGAATAATTTTATGTGTGTTTGTATTCACTGTACATCTGTGCCTTTACACAAAATATTAGGTGCAAATAAAATGTAAAAGAAAGATTCTACGGTACACTTGTCCTATTCTTATTGTCTACTAGAAAAACTGTATAACAGAATTATTCCCTATACTATGTATATAAATGTGCTTCTCACATGAGAGAAGCTTCTTGAATAAGTATTTACTGATATTTACTAATATTCCTTCAATTGTATCAAGGGTCGTGATTTAATCTTAATATTGGTCTTGTTGGTTGAGATGCTTCCACGTGTAAGACATCATACTTAGACACATAAAAGTCCAAACATCGTATAGTCCGAAATACTTTATCTTTGTCTCAAAACATCGCCTTTCTTCTGCTCGTCTTCTTTCACAGAGATCCCATCTTGCTCATTCAACACAAGAGATTGTCTCAAATTAATATGGGGCTTCTTATCTTCAACACCCCCTTCAAGTTGGGGGGAAGAGAAAGGACTCCCAACTTGCTCAGAATGCTTTCGTGAGAAGCCCCAGACAAGGGTTTAGTGAATAAATCGGCAAGCTGGCGGTCCGATGGAACGAATGAAAGAGTGATCAAATCAGACAAGAATTGTTGCCGTACAAAGTGGCAACGAGCTCCACATGCTTCGTTCTTTCGTGGAACAGAGGATTGCGAAGGGTGTTGATCACTGCTTGACTGTCAGAGTGGACAGGAATTGGTAAGGTCGGCGGTGCTGAATGATCTGCAAGAAGGCGAACTAACCAGGTTATTTTTGTCGTGACTCGTTGCATAGAGCGATATTCTGCTTCAACAGAAGATAGAGAGATGGAAATCTGCTTCTTTGATTTCCAAGAGATCGGAGCTCCACCAAGAGTAATAAAAAAGCCACTCACTGATGGGCGAGAGTCTCTACAAGCCGCCCAATCGGCATCACAAAATGCAAGTAGATCAAAGCTAGGGGCGGCAGATAGAAGAATCCCTTGGGAGGGATCTGATCGGAGGTATCGAAGGACACGCATACCAGCAGAAAAATGCGAAAAACAATGTCTTTGCATATATTGGCTCAGACACAGGATAACAAAGGAAAGATCTAGTCTTGTGTTAGTCAAGTAGTTGAGCTTACCAATGAGATGTCGATAAATCCTAGGATCTGCCAAGAGGGGACCATCATCTTCCTGCAACTTTGTGTAAGGATCAAGAGGAGATGAAACAGCTGTTCCAGAACTGTCGAATTCCTTCAATAAATCCAAGGTGAACTGTCTTTGACTAATTATGGATCCCTTCTTTTCTATGAAAACTTCCATGCCTAAGAAATAATGAATATTCCCTAGATGTTTAACCTTGAATTCTGTGTTAAGAAAATCAGTAATGTGATTGATTTCTGTGGTGTCATTCCTAGTGAGAAGTATGTCGTCGACATAAACTGCTAGGATAGAGATAAGATCACCTGTTTGTTTGAAGAATAAAGAGTAGTCATTGAGTGAACTAGAATACCCTTAAAAACTTAATGCCCCAGCAAGGCGAGCATACCATGATCTGGATACTTGCTTTAGATCATAAAGCGATTTGCGCAAAAGACATACTTGATTAGGTCTAGGGGGTAAAAGACCTGCAGGAAACCTCATATACACCTCTTCTTGCAATTCACCATGAAAGAATGCATTACTAACGCCAAGTTGTGAGACACCCTAACCATTCTTTACTGCCACGTTACAAGACATCATATGGTGGTCATTTTGACTATATGTGAGAATGTTTCGGAGTAGTCAATTCCTTCTCGTTGTATGTCCCCCCTTACCACCAAACTTGCCTTTAATCTCTCTATAGAACGATCTTAATTGTGTTTCACTTTATACACCTATTTACAAGGCAAAGCCTTCTTCCCTTGTGGCAAATCCACCACATCCCAAGTATGGTTTAATTCAAGAGCTGCAATTTCTGCTTCCATTGCTCTCTTCCATCCTGGGTCATTAGAAGCTTGAGCAAAACTTTTAGGTTCTGAAATGTTGGAAAGTGACTGAAAGACCTTTTGATTTTCAATTGAAAGTGCCCCAAAAGAAAATGCAGTAGGTTTGGAAGGATGAGTGAAATAGGTAAAGGTGAGATTTGAGAGGATAATGTTGTTGCAGACATAGTCTTTCAAATGAATAGGTTGCTTGCTAATCCTTTCTGACTTTCTGATGAAAGGAGGTGGAACAGGTATGACACTTGGGGATGTATCTGGTAAGGAAGAAAGAAAAGAAATAGGACTAGAGACTTGATAGGAAGTAGAACTATTTATTCCCATGGAATTAGGTGCAGGTGTTCTGGTAGGTGTGAAAATCTGGGTTGGAGAACTAAGATGGAGTGAGGAAGGGGGATCAGGAGTGATAGTCTTAGGTGTTGAAGTAGACAGGGAGGTATCTGGTGCAATAGGTGTGGTAGGGAAGTAGGGAAAAACATATGATAACTGTGAGTTAACAAAAGGAAAATGCTTTTCATGAAACTTCACATCTCTAGAGATAAACACCCTCCTACTTTGTAAGTCCAATACCTTATAAACCTTTTGATTTTGAGGATACCCCAAGAAAACACAACTCTTTGCTCTAGGATCAAACTTGCTTGTACTTTGTGTCAAAGTTGAAGCGTAGCACAAACATCCAAAAGATTTAAGAGAATAGTAAGTAGGTGGTTGTCCAAACAGGACCTCATATGGTGTTTTCCCTTGAAAAACTTTGGAAGGAAACCTATTTATAAGATAGGTTGCAGTCAAAACACACTCTCCCCAATATTGGAGGGGAACTTTTGACTGAAACAGCAGCCCTCTTGCAACCTCTAGCAAATGTCTGTGTTTTCTCTCAACAACTCCATTTTGTTGAGGGGTAGCAACACAAGATGTTTCAAGGAGAATTCTTTGTTCATCAAAGAAAGGAGATTTTAGTGTGCCTTTACCCAATTCCAAAGCATTGTTTGATCTTATCTTTCTCACCTTTTTGTTGAACTGTTTTTCAACCATGTTAAGAAAAGATTTAAGAATTGAAAAGGCATTAGCTTTGGAACTTAAGAGAAAATTCCAGACTACCCTACTGTAATCATCCACGATGGTTAAAAAATACTTGTATCCATTGTATGTAGTTGTCCTAAAAGGTCCCCAAGTATCAATGTGTATAAGATTAAAAAAAAATAGCTGAAATTTTGATTTGACTTGTGGGGAAAGGGAGTCTAGTTTGCCTGGCTTGAGGACAGACATCACACACATAATCAAAATTTTGAGGAAACTGAATGAAACTGAAATTCTTCATTACTGAAAAAGGCAAATGCCCTCGTCTTACATGCCATTGATTTACAGTAGGAACTGCATTTGCTTTGAAAGGTACTATAAAATAAATAGGACTAGACCTAGGACTACAAACTAGACTGGAATTACTTCCTTTTGGAATTGAAAATACATTGTGATCAGAAATTGAACTAGACTCTATGCTAGTGGGCTGGAACAAATACAATCCATTCTGATTTCACCAAAAACGTGTCCCCTCCTCATTAAAGGGACATGCAACAAACATTCACTAGAAGTCAGGTTTAGAGCGCAACTGAATTGTGCACATAACTTATGGACGGATAATAAGTTATACTTAAAGGAAGGAACATAGAGAACCCTTTGAAGAATCATATCAGGCCTAATACACACACTTCCTATATGTGTAACAAATAATTGAAAAGAATTTGGCACTCTAATATGTAAAGGCACATGGCGTGAAGTGAGATTTAGAAAGGAACTTGACTCAAAGCACATGTGCTCTGAAGCACCTGAGTCAATTATCCAAGTTGTAGTGTTAAAAGCAGCTAGACAGGTACCAGAGTACTTAAGAATAGTACCAGCAACTGCATTTGCATTGATCTCTGTTGCTACTGTCCCTGTACTGCCAAGTTGAACCTGTTTGATGATATTCACAAGTTCTGAAACCTGCTTTTTGCTGAAAAACTGATTTTGACTACTTATGGCTCCTTCATTGGTAGTAGTTGGCATCACCTCACCTTCATGTCCTGCCACAACAATATTTACCTTCACTCCTCCCTGATAGGTGTTTGGTTTGTTGAATTGAAAGTCTTCAGGAAAACCTATGAGTCTATAACAATCTGCCCTTATGTGCCTTGTCTTCATGCAATGAGTGCAACTCACATTAGGATTGTATTTGGTTTTTCTTGCTTTAAATTTTGGTTGCAGATTTGCTTTTTCTGTGATGCATTCCATGGCCTTTGATTCTGATTGTTGTTGCTCCTTTGTGGGGTTCTGCCCTATACACTCACCATGAAGGATGTTGCATCAAAAATGTTGGTTGGATTGGAATACACTTCCCTTTGGCTTTCATCTTGCAGCAGTAGTGAGTAGGCATGATCTATACTGGAAAGTGGATTCATCATCAATATGTTTCCTCTTGCTTGAGAGTACACATCATTTAATCCCATGAGGAATTGAATGATTCTTTGATCTTCCAAAAATTTGGCTACTTTCTTCTTCCCCTCACAAATACAGGTGCAAGTGCATCCTAAGTGTGAGTTTAGGGAATCCAACTCATCCCATAATCTTTTGAGTGTTGTAAAATAGCCTGCTATGCTGCTATTTGCTTGTACTGATTTTGATATCTCCTTCTGTAGGTGATACAGTATAGCCCCATTTGATTGACCAAACCTATACTCAAGGCTTGTCCAGAGATCCTTTGTTGTCTTGGAATAAATCACAATGTCTCCAATTTCTCTGGACAGTAAATTCAACCAAGACGTTACCATATCATTACATCTGCTCCACTGTGGATAATCCTTAGCATCAAGAGTTGGTTCAGCACAAAGCCCATTGATGAATCCAAGTTTGTTTTATGCTGGCAGAGCAATCAAAATAGATCTCCTCCAACTAGGAAAATCTGTCCCATCAAATGGTGAATTTACCAGCATCATACCTGGTGCATCAGAGGAATGGAGAAAATATGGGTAATTGGAATCATGACTGACTCCTTGACTGGTTGAACCAGAAAGTGAGAGAATAGGTGCGGATCCAGTTCCTGACATGATTGAAGATCGGTGAAGATCTGACTATGACTGGAGAATTTGAAAAATTCTGAATGGATCGAGCTATTAGTGCTCTGATACCATGAAAGAAGAAAAGATTGAAAGATGGGAAAATGCAGAATTTTCTGTGTGTTTGTATTCACTGTACATTTGTGCCTTTATATAAATATTAGGTGCAAATAAAATGTAAAAGAAAGATTCTACTGTACACTTGTCCTATTCTTATTGTCTACTAGAAAAACTTTATAACAGAACTATTCCCTATACTATGTATATAAATGTGCTTCTCACGTGAGAGAAGCTTCTTGAATGATTATTTACTGATATTTACTAATATTCCTTCAATTGTATCAAGGGCCATGATTTAATCTTAATATTGGTCTTGTAGGGTTGAAATGCTTCTACGTGTCCAAACATTGTATAGTCTGAAATACTTCATCTTTGTCTCAAAACATCGCCTTTCTTCTGCTCGTCTTCTTTCACAGAGATCCATCTTGCTCATTCAACACAAGAGATTATCTCAAATTAATATGGGGCTTCTTATCTTCAACAAAGAGTGAAGAAAGGTGGTAAAGCTAGCCTGAGATGTTTCCACCACATACTTCGTGGCCAAGGCACATCCGTCGTAGAATATGGTATATACATATCTCGCACTAAATGATTAATGGATATTGGAACGTGCAGAATGCAGATCATGGCCAATTGTATAATGCAATATATAATATAAGCGAAAAAAGAAAACGACAAACAAAAGAAATTCAATAGGATGAAAAAGTGAACCCTCGTTTCCATATTATGTTTTTAATACTTTGCGACCAAGACACTAGGTCGCAGATATTACTCCATCTGGCGCTAAATGATTGGTCTATCTTTTCACTTTTGCCATTTTTTATTTCACAAGCTTTTGGGGGAAAATGCCAACCCACCGAAGGTCTGGGAAATTTCGAAAACAAACATTAGTCTCAAGAGATAGCCCAGTCCCTAGTGTCTTGATAATAATTAGTCTAAACAATTATGTACTTTAACATATTCTTAAATCATTTCACTTAATTTTAAGGCAGAGTATTTTTCTATACAACTTTTACAATTTTCACGTATTAAAGTTGTTAACTTAATATTTTCTATATCAAATGAAACACTTCTTATAGAGTATTAATCTTTTTCCATTACAATTAATATCACGTAGTAGGAGTGTGAGCTTTTTAAATAATTAATATCACGTAGTAGGAGTGTGAGCTTTTTAAATGGTAAAGATCCTGCGGATCCTTCTTCTCCTCTTCTTTATCATTATCACTCTACACTGTAGTGAAGGTCCTCAAAAGTGGAACGCGTACAACCGTCCAACTTTCTTGTACTAAATCCACACGAAGCAGATGTTAATTAAACAATTACGTACATATTTCCGTTCTATATATTTGCATTAATCACCAAAACCATCCTCAAATTAAATCACTATGTTTGTCAAACTGTAATGCTATAATATAAAGAAACAGTAATATTTTTGTAACAAGAAAAAAAAAGAGTAGTATAGCAGAAATGTATATAATCAGAAGCGGAATCTGAAAATATATTTCGGAATAAAATCGAGTCCACTGAATGCACAATGTGTCCTTAAGGAAATTATTTCCTTCAAATATCCTAGGTGTTGTAATGTTATCCTTTTAGGGTAGAACGATTTAACTCGCCAGAGTATCCGTACCAAAAACGCCGGTGAAACAGAGAACCACTTGAAAGTTATAAAGCACACTGGAAAATTTTGTGCAGAAGAAGAAGATCAGAAAACTTTCGTAAAGATAAATTCTGGGATCAATGCATATTTATAATCATTTTTTTCTGAAAAGGTTTGCAACCTTTCAGAAACAGCTATGGCTGTTGGAGCAGGAGGGAACGATTCTCGTTTAAAATATTTCGGAAAATTAATTTAAAATAATCCGGGAAAGAACGGACCGGGCCGCGTCACGAGTCCTGGGTTATTTTGGGTTGACTTTTTGTTAATTAATTAATTAATTAAAATAAATTTTGTCCAAAAAGATTAATCAATCCGTCGTTGATCAAATCCTACGCCGAAGCCGAAGCCGAGCCGAGCGAAGGAGCGACGACGGTGCGAGGCTTACTTTCTTTCCAACTCATTTAACACCAAGGGAAGTGCTTTCTCAATATAAGCACATTTACTTTTCTTTCCGACCACCAATTAGGGACACTTGCTCTTTTTAAATCAAAAGGGAGCTGACTAACCCTTCACTTTCTTCCTTCCATTTTTCACTCACCAACCTTTTAATCCCAACAATCCCCCATATGAATGGGGAATGGCTATAAGACAAAGAAATGCAAGGACAAGTGTCTAAAAAAACATGCAAGGATTAATTGTATCTGGATAAGTAGGTTTCCCTTTGAACTTTTCGTAGTGAACTTATATTGGATATACTCGGTCAATCGATAGATTTGATATCTTTGAGTCGTCGAGCTTTGTTGTATAACTAGACAATCATAAGTCACACAATCAACCTTTAACCATCTATAGTTCTCACAGTTGTGTTCGTTTCAGCCATGAACACCGCATGATTTCATGAGTGCTTAGAAAATGGGCCTTTACTTTCATTCCCATTGAAACTGCTTACACTTTACACTCTCATAGGTGATTTCTAAATGTGTAATCCTATAGACACACTATCTGGTCATTTCCTGCTAGAGTTAGCAAATAATTAAAAAGCTTTAAGCTTTATTGACTCATCAAAAAGCCTTAATGCTTTACTCTAATTTCTGAACATTGTCTTCACCACGAGAATTGGTTGAGTTATTTGACAATGTTGGAAAATCAGTCATAACTTTGTTTGATCTTCTTGAACCTAGCTCTTGGGATTGCTAGTCTGCTAGGTAGAGTTACCCCATGATGACTTGTCCTAGGCCTTAATCTCATTCCCTTCGATGATCTTTCAACTGCCTCTCTAGATAGCCCTTTTGTAAGTGGATCTGACACAATATTTCTTGACTTTTCGTAGTCAATCGTGATAACACAACTAGATAGTAGTTGTCTAATGGTATTGATTTTTTGTCATATGTGACGAAATTTTCCGTTATACATAACGCTCATTGCTCTGCTTATTGCCGCTTGACTATCATAATGTATACATATAGGCGCCAAAAGTTTGGGCCAAAATGGAATATCTTCCAAGAAATTTCGGATCCATTCAGCTTCTTCACCGACCTTGTCTAAAGCTATGAATTCAGATTCCATTGTAGATAGGGCAATGCACGTTTATTTGGATGATTTCTAAGATATTGCTCCACCCCCAATTGTGCAAAACATATCCACTCGTGGATTTAACTTCATATGATCCGGTGATCCAATTTACATCACTATATCCCCCAATCACGGAGGGATGTTTGTTGTAATGCAGAGCAAAGTCTTGGGTATATTTCAGATTCCCCAAAACTCGTTTCAATGGAAAGTATTAGATTTCCTTTTTTTATTTTAAATTGTTTTATTGTGTTTAAGTAAACTTTTAAGAGAAAAATGGTTCGTTAAGTTCTAACATTGGCTTGCCTAGCAAGTGTGGTGTTAGGCGTCATCACGATCCTGAGGGTTGGGGATTTGGATCGTGACAATTGACATGCACTCGTTATTTATTCTCATGATCTCAAGCAACATAAACAAATGGTACTTTTGATAATAAAAAATTCCACGACTACCAAAATAATGAATACCATATTGACTCTTCAAGATAATAAGAGAAAAATTAAAACACTCACGATCAAGAGAACTACAAAAGCAGGTCTAAGACATACGAAATTAAAGTTATGTGTCTTTCACAGTGCAAATGCATATACACAGTAACAACAAATCCATGCATATTAGCAATTAATATATAACAATATATACTTCCAAAATTGGAAGGAAGTTAATGTATAGTTCTTATGTCAAATTATATCTGCTTATTATGTTCTCACGAGAATAATCATGAAAGAATAAATATTGAAGAGTTCTATATTGTTTCAATTATTTTCATACCTGACACTTAGATCGTATGTCCTTAAAGTTCATCAAAATTTCATAAGTGATATTCTCCATAAGGCCATTCTGCAAACTTGAGGTGTAGGTCTCATTTTTCAAATTAGAACAATAACTTAACATCAGATTTGATTCTCCATAATTTAAAAAAATGTGAAAATATCCTTAAAATTGTTGAAAAAATATTGGTTATTATGGAGAATAAAAGGTTTAGCTTGAGGCGTGTCAAGGACACTGTCCTTAAGGATATTTTGCCCACATAGTGATAAATAAAATTAGACGTATCCCCCAGGATTCAACAAGCTCTTCCAGTTATTAACCTGGGAACAGAACTAGATGAAAACTCGAGAAAGAAACCCAGCATATAGGAGAAAAAGATAATTCAGAAAGTTGTATCAGAAAGAGTGTCTTTAGCTCTCCAAAGACCATGTTTATATAGGTGTTGCTCCAACGACTAGTTAACGGCTAGATAAGGGCTAGTTAACGGCTAAATAATGGCTAGTTTTACTCTATTCAATGTAAATAATTTACTAAGTAATAAGTAAATAGAAATATAATACTTCATAGAAGAAACGTTTTTCCAAATCAAAATATTGGACATTACCTTTTGAGATATCACTAATTTTCCAACACCTTATTCATAATCTCTTGTGGAAATTAACCTCAAAAGAGAACAACATGGTGAATACAAGTAGAAATTGCACGGGGCGCCCTATTTGGTCGCCCCCATTTAACCTATACCCATATTTTTAAAATTATTTAACTTATACCCTAATTTTTACAACATCAGGTGCCTCCTTCTTCCTGCTACTTGTGCAAAACTTTAGCTTATTTAATGCTGAAGTTTTTACAAATGAACTAAATAACTTCAGCACTTCTGCTGAAGTTTTTGAAAAAGCTTTATTGCAAAACAAAATTTCAGCTTATTTAGTGCTAAAGTTTTTACAAATGAACTAAATAACTTCAACATCTTCTGCTGAAGTTTTTGAAAAATCTTTATGACAAAACTAATGAATCCAGGACAATACTTCAGCTTAATTAGTGCTGAAGTTTTTACAAATGAACTAAATAACTTCAGCATCTTCTGCTGAAGTTTTTGAAAAAGCTTAATGACAAAACTAATGAATCGAGGACAAAACTTCAGCTTAATTAGTGCTGAAGTTTTTACAAATAAACTAAATAACTTCACAAGTTTTTGAAAAAGCTTTATGACAAACTAATTAATCCAAGACAAAACTTCAGCTTATTTAGTGCTGAAGTTTTTACAAATGAACTAAATAACTTCAGCATCCTTTGCTGAAATTTTTGAAAAAGTTATGACAAAACTAATCAATCCAGGACAAAACTTCAGCTTATTTAGTGCTGAAATTTTTACAAATGAACTAAATAACTTCAGCATCTTCTGCTGAAATTTTTGAAAAAACCTAGAATGCTGAAGTTTGTGTGATTGTCTTTGCTACTTCAAGCCCGTATACCTGAATTTTATGCGAAAAATGGGTACGACTGTAATTTTTTTGCAAAATGAATATAAGTTAAAACGTGACCTAAAAACGGGTATAGATACAAAAGCCCCTGAATACAATAACTGAATTATGCTCCAGGCTTGCTGGACTACTGTTCATTTAGGGCACAATTCAGCATCTCTTCCCCAATTCACTTTGCAAACGCATCAAATATATGTGGAGCCAATTGGCCAATTAATTTCTTCTACCCTTATATCCAACTTACCATTGACGAATACTCCAATGATAAGAAATGAAGTCCACACCCTTATCAAAGCTTATTTGGATACTTTAAAAAGAAATGTTACACGCTAACTTTCAATTAAAAACATCAAGATAGGGTTAGTGGACAATGCTTGAAACATGTGATGGAAGAAAGCAAGGCCATTCAGTTCAAGAACAAGAAACAGAAGATCTATAATGACCCTGAATTCTAGTACTAAAAAGGATAAGCGGTCGCTGCAATATAATCCAATCTAAGAGTTCGGAGTCGAATTCCATAGAGAACTAAGGTTTGACCATAATTGTTCAATATCCTTAAGAAGACAAACTCAAATAAATTTTTAAGTTATAAAAATTAAGATTCTTATATCTAACTAAGAAACTAAAGCAGTAAATTAACAACTAAAGTTACTAAGGGTTGGAGATTAAATTTAGGAGGTCTGGAGTTATGATTTCCTCAAATGTTGGAATCCTTCCTGCTATGTTCCCTACAATTTCGCCTATGTATTCTGTACTGATCGTGAGCACTTCAGGTGCCGTAATTTTCTCTCAAACTATGCTAGTTGGTTTTATCTAACCGCTCATTATAACCACGTCAAGGCTTTGTTATTTCTAAATCTATCTTTAAACCCGTTGTATTAATTTTTCACATACTTTAGGAGTGATGTTGTTCAAAAAATACCTAAATATGTATTCTTTCTCAAACAACACATAATAAATAGGCACAGTCAATCGATGGTCATTCAATCCACTGAAATAAGCACGTAGCTTAACAAATAGATAAATTTAAAGATTAAATTATATTAAAACATAACAAGAATTCATCCTCCAAGAGATTTCATCAAAACTCTAGATAATAAATTAGTTACTCATGATAGTATGTAAAAAAAAACACTAAAAGTGATAACCAACAATGAAAAACAGGAGGAGGTACGAAAAACTTGTTGTTAAATCTTTCTCCTTTCTCCTAGCGTATTCTTGCCTTCTTGGGTGTTGTCTTACTCTAAAGTAGTGTCTCCCCTCCCCCCCCCCCCCCCCCCCCCACCCCCCCGAACAACTAAAGGGTGGTAGGGGTGTTTTTTTTTTCTTCCAAT
>ML297223.1:21122-32576 GCA_005239495.1 Nicotiana undulata
TCCGCGTCTGCCTTCGCGCAACGCGCGAACTTTGACGCGGATTCAGCTTTTGAAATTCTTCCATTTCGCGAAGTAATCCGTGTCTTTGCTTCGATTCGCTGTTTTGCGCCTTCACTTTTCTCCTTTTTCCCGTCCATTTTCATCCCATGCACGAGAATAGACGAGCTCCCATTCCTTCCGTTTTTCTCCTTTTTTTAATTATTTGATATCTTTTGCTCCATTATCATTCAAGCTCATTCCTAAAAATAAGAAACACATAATGAGCATATTTCACTTCAAAAATCACGTAAACTCCCGCGACTAACACAAGAATTAACATGAAAATATACTAAAAAATATGCATTTTTCCTCATTTATCACCACCCCACACTTAATGTCACGACCCCAAATCCTAACAGGCCGTGATGACGCCTATCGTCGAACTAGGCTAGCCAACCATCACTTTACTACGCATTGGTTCTTTTATAATAGTTCAGAACACAATGATAAACAGACAGCATGGCAATAAAAATAAATTATTTAAATCTTAGCGCCTCAATAATAGTCGAAACAAAAACCTAAACCTCCCAAGACTGGAGTCAATGTTCATGAGCATCTAAAAAGAAATAAATCTAACTCTGTTAATGTCATAATAAATGTCTATGAATCAATTTATAATACTAATCAAAGAAGGAAAATGGAGAAGCTGTGGACGTTGGACAGCTACCTCGAAATCTCATGAACTACTGCTAACGAACAAGGCAGCTACTGCTCCAAATCGGTACCTGGATCTGTGCACAGAGGCACAGGGAGTCTTTATGAGTACGCCAACTCAGTAGTAATGAAAATAAATCACAGTCTGAGAATTATAAAACTCATAGTACAGATACACCAATTCACAAAAGCCAGTAAAACACCAAGTCACCAGATAGTATTCATCAAATACATGAGTTCAAGAATCGATTTCCATAAATCCTTCGAAACAAGTATAATATCAGTATATCTTAGTAAAATTCTCAGTAAAAACCAGTTTGAAAACGAAGTAAATCATAGTTCGAAAACTCAGTAAAAATCTTCATAAAACTGCCCCTCGGGCCATAATCATTTCTCGTAACAATTTATTTATCAGGCATTCTTACAATCACTCAGTAACAGCCTTGCGGGCAATAATCATCACTCAGTATCAGCCCCGCGGGCAATAATCATCACTCAATAGGTACATGCGCTCACTAGGGGTGTGTACAGACTCCAGAGGGGCTCCTACAACCCAAGCGCTATAACAACATAGGCCTGAAAGCCTCTCACAATAGAGGCCTGAAAGCCTCTCACAATATAAGCTTGAAAGCCTCTCACAATATAGGCATGAAAGCCTCTCACAATATAGGCCTGAAAGCCTCACTCAGTCAGACACTCTCGATTTTCCCTTAGGCCATAACATATTGGGTTCTCGACCCAAAATAGTGTTTCATTTTCAAGAAATAATATTAAAATACTCCGAGTGTAAAAACAATTTCACAGGAAGGACTGAGTGTAAAATCATAACATATCAGAGAGAAAAATAGTAAAAACATCGCCCAAGGGGTAAACAGGTCGGCACTAGGCCCCAAACATGGCTTACAGCCCAAATCGTATCAAGTATATATAGTACTACTGGAAATAAGCTTTAAAAAGCCGTTTCGCAACTCAATAGTCGCCTAAGTAAGGAATATATCTCCAAAGTTTCAACCTTTGTATTTCAAAAACCGTGAAAGGGTGCATAGTCCGGGGTTCCATACCCTCAGGACAGGATTTAAAGACATTACTTACCTCGAACTAGCCCGAAATTACTTCGCAATGCGTTTTCCTTTCGAATCAACTTCCGGATACTCCAAATTTACCATGTTCAGATTTTTATCATCAAATTATGCTCAAGGAATAAATTCCAATTGAAAAATATCGAATTTAGCTCAAAAATCCGAATTCGGTCAAAACCCGACACCCGGGACCGTGTCCCGAAACTCAGAAATCTTTATACCAAAATATTGTTCGTCCTCTCACGAGTCCGTACATATAAAAAACACCAAAATCAGAGTTTGTTTGACCCCTCAAATCGACCCCTAAAGGTCTCATAATCTCAAGCCCTAAACCCACCTTTTTCTACTGATTTCCATGAATTTAATACTGAAATTATATTCTATAATCACCCATAAACGAGTTTTAAGGTCCAAAATACTTACCTCTACGAATACCACTGATTTTCCTCTTCAAAAATCGTCTCAAGAGCTCTCTGTCCGTACAAAATGGTGTAAAAAGGATTTAGGTCGCTGAAGGGTTTATTTAATAATGCCCAGTTATTTCCTACGCGATCGTGGAAAACCACTCGCGATCGCAAAGGCCAATTTCAATGCCTCCCATTTTACTCTCTGCGATCGCGGCTTAGCCCACGCGACCCTCACATGCGGTCGCGATGACCAACTGACCCTGCTCCCCACACGCCTGGCTAGCTCTACGCGATCGCGGACTAGGTCACGCGGTCGCACTTCCCATTCTTCCAAACCTACGCGATCGCACTCCTATACACGCGATCGTGATGCACAAATTTTCCTGACCCTCAGAGTACTCTACGCGATCGCGGCCCTTGCCATGCGATCGCGATGCACATATCCCTGCTGCACAAAAACCAGAAAACCAACAATGTTTTTAAGTCCAAATGAGTCTGTTAATCACCCGAAATCAATCCCGAGCCCCTCGGGACCCCAACCAAATATACCAACACATCACATATGATCATTCAAACTTAGTGGCACCCCCAGAACAACAAAACTAACATCAAAACACCAAAATCACACTGGATTCAAGTCTAAGAACTTTGAAATTTTCTAAAATCCACCAATGATGCCGAAACTATCCAAAACAACTACGATTGACCTGAAAGTTTGCAGACATATCCAAAATAATATTACGAACCTGTTCCAACTGTCAGAATTCCATTTCGACCCTGATAGCCTATTTTCCACTGCCAACCGAAAATCGCAAAAAAAACTAACTTTCGTCAATTCAAGCCTAATTCTACACCGAACATCACAAAATTATTCTGAACACACTCCTAAGTCCCAAATCACCTAGTGAAGCTATTCGAGCCATAAAACCCGCATTCTGAAGTCGTTTACCAATAAGCCAACTCTTAGTTGACTTTTCCAACTTCAAGGCTATTTTTAAAGACTAAGTGGCTAAATTCTCATTAAGATCACTTCGATTTCATGCCTACCAACTCTAACACATTAATAACAATATAATAAATCTATGATAACTCATTAACAACAATTATGATGCAGATTCCACGTAACGACAGACTGGGTCATTACATTTTCCCCATCTTAAACAAACGTTCGTCCTCGAACGGGTCTAGAAACATACCTGGAGTCTCTAACAAGTGAGGATATTTGCTCTGCATCTCCCGCTCGGTCTCCCAGGTAGCCTCCTCCACTGGCTGACCACTCCACTGCACCTTCACTGATGCTATCTCCTTAGATCTTAACTTTCTGACCTCACGAGCAAAAATTGCTACTGGCTCCACCTCATATGACATATCACCCTCGAGCTGAACTGTGCTGAAGTCTAACACATGAGAGGGATCACCAACATATTTCTTGAGCATCGACACATGAAACACCGGATGAACACTCGACAAGCTGGGTGGCAAAGCAAGTCTATAAGCCACTTCTCCAACCTTCTGATGTACCTCAAAAGGACCAATAAATCGTGGACTCATCTTTCCTCTCTTTCCAAACCTCATAACACCCTTCATGGGTGATACCTTTAGCAGTACCTTATCACCTTCCATAAATGACACATCCCGGACCTTCCGGTCTGCATAACTCTTCTGCCTAGTATGCGCCGTGCGAAATCGCTCCTGAATCAACTTCACCTTCTCCAACGCATCCTGAATCAAATTTGTGCCCAATAACTTAGCCTCACCAGGCTCGGACCAACCAACCGAAGATCTACACCTCCTACCATATAAAGCTTCATACGGGGCCATCTGAATACTGGACCGATAGCTGTTATTATATGAAAACTCCACTAATGGCAAAAACTGATCTCACAAACCACCAAAATCAATACACAAGCCCATAACATGTCCTCCAATATCTAAATGGTCGTTCCGACTGCCCGTCGGTCTGAGAGTGAAATGCAGTGCTCAACTCTACATCAGTACCCATACCTTTCTGTACGGCTCTCCAAAACTAAGATGTGAACTGTGTACCTCTGTCAGAAATGATAGAAACCGGAACTCCATGCAACTGGACAATCTCCTTAATGTAAATACCAGCTAACCGCTCTGAAGTATAAGCAGTACTGACAGGAATGAAATGCACAGACTTGGTCAATCTATAGTGACCCAAATAGCATCAAGACCCTTCGAAGTCCGTGGAATCCCAACTACAAAGTCCATAGTAATCCGCTCCCACTTCCACTCTGGAATATCCAACCTCTGAAGTAGCCCACCTGGTCTCTGGTGCTCATACTTGACTTGCTAAAAGTTGAGACACCGTGCTACATACTCAACAATGTATCTCTTCATCCGCCTCCACCAATATTGTTGTCTCAGATCCTGATACATCTTCGCGGCACCCGGATGAGTAGAATACCGCGAGCTGTGAGCCTCTGCTACTATCAATTCTCTAATACCATCCACATTGGGCACGCAAATACGGCCCTCCATCCTCATAAATCCGTCATCACCAATAGTCACATCTATAGCATCACCCCGATGAACTCTATCCTGAAGAACTAATAAGTGTCGGTCATCATACTACCGAGCTTTAATCTGATCAAATAAGGAAGACCGGGAAGCCATTCTAGCTACCACTCATGGAGAGTCTGACAAATCCAATCTCACTAACTGGCCCGCTAAGGCTTGAACATCTAGGGCTAAAGGTCGCTTTGTTGCTAAAGGGTAAGCTAGACTTCCCAAACTCTCGGCTCTGTAACTCAAGGCATCGGCCACCACATTGTCCTTCCCCGGATGATACAAAATAGTCAAGTCATAGTCCTTGAGAAGCTCCAACCATCTCCTATGTCGCAAATTCAAGTCTTTCTGCCTTAGCAGATACTGCAAGCTACGATGAGCGGTGTAAGTCTCGCACTGCACTCCATACAAATAATGCCTCCAAATCTTTAAGGCATGAACAATGGCAGCTAACTCAATATCGTGCACTGGGTAATTCTTCTCGTGAACCTTCAATTGTCTAGATGCATAGGCAATCACCGTACCATCCTGCATCAATACCGCTCCCAAGACAACTCTAGAAGCATCACAATAGACCGTATAAGAACCCGAACCAGTAGGCAACACTAATACCGGAGTTGTGGTCAATGCTAACTTGAGCTTCTGAAAGCTCTCCTCACACTCATCGGACCACCTGAATAGAACACCCTTCTGTGTCAATCTGGTCAAAGGTGAAGCAATAGAAGAGAATCCTTCCACAAAGCGACGGTAATAACCCGCCAAACCAAGGAAAATCCGAATCTCCGTGGCTGAGGACGGTATGGGCCAACTTTGCACCGCCTCAATCTTCTTCGGATCAACCTGAATACCCTCACTAGACACCACATGCCCCAAGAAAGCCACTGAACCAAGCCAAAACTCACACTTGGAGAATTTTGCATAAAGTTTCTCCTCCCTCAATCTCTGTAACACAATTCTCAAGTGATGAGCATGCTCGTCCTGGATACGGGAATAAACCAGAATGTCATCAATGAACACAATGACAAAAGAATCAAGGTACGGTTGAAACACGGTGTTCATCAATTGCATGAATGTTGCTGGGGCATTGGTCAGCCCGAATGTCATAACTAGAAATTCATAATGACCATATCTGGTCCTAAAAGTCGTCTTCAGAATGTCAGAATCCCGAATAATTAGCTGAGGATACCCAGACCTCAAATCAATCTTGGAGAACACCTTAACTCCTTGAAGCTGGTCAAATAGGTCATCAATACGAGGCAAAGGATACCGGTTCTTTACTGTAACCTTATTCAGTTGTCTATAATCAATACACCTACGCATGGAGCCATCTTTCTTTTTCACAAACAACACTGGCGCACCCCAAGGTGACACACTCGGCTGAATGAACCCCTTATCTAAGAGTTCCTGAAGTTGCTCCTTTAATTCTTTCAACTCTGCCGGTGCCATGCGGTAAGGTGGAATAGAGATAGGCTGAGTGTTCGGCTCCAAGTCAATACCAAAATCAATATCCCTGTCAGGTGGCATGCCTGGCAGGCCTGCAGGGAATACATTCAGAAAATCACGGACTACGGGAATAGAATCAACAGATGGGGTCTCACTACTAACATCCCTCACAAAAGCAAGATAAGACTCACACCCTTTCTCCAACATATGTTGGGGTTTCAAATAAGAAATCACTCTACTAGGCACATGCTCTATAGACCCTCTCCACTCAACTCTCAGAATTTCGGGCATAGCTAGGGTCACGGTCTTAGCGTGACAATCAAGAATAGCATGACGTGGGGATAACCAATCCATGCCCAAAATCATATCAAAATCGACCATACTGTGTAACATCAGGTCCACTCGGGTCTCCAGACCCCCAATAGATATAAGACACGACAGGTACACACGGTCCATAATAATAGTATCGCCCACCGGAGTCGAAACATGAACAGAAGTAACTAGAGACTCACGGGGCATATTCATAAAATGAGCAAAATAGGATGAGACATAAGAGTACGTGGAACCAGGGTCAAATAAAGCTAGAGCATCATTGTGACAAACTGAAATAGTACCTGTAATCACTGCATCGGATGCCATAGCATCAGGCCTAGCCGGAAGTGCATAAATACGTGGCTGGCCTCCACCTGCTCGACCTCCCCCTCTAGGNACTGGGGAAAAATCCGAGGGTTGGACCCTCTGTTGGGATGAACTACTAGGACGACGGGGACACTACCTCCACCCATGTCCGAACTCTCCACACTCATAACAACCACCTGAAGCCGGAGATGAAAACTGACGAAAACCTTTGTCACCATGATGACCACCAGACGAAACATGCATAGAAGAGCCCTGATAAGATTATGCTCGGGCGGAGCTTTGAGCTGGGAGGGCACTAAAATATGAACGTCGTGATGAGAATTGCGAGGACCTTGGCGCGAAGATACACCACTGTAAGCCGGGCGAACTGGCTGTGGAGGTCTAAATGGACGACCTCTGTTGTGCTGAAACTGCCCTCTAGAAGGGGCACCACTGAAGTTACCTGCTCCCGAGGCCTCTTTACCTCCCTCTCCTCACGATCCTGCCTACGAACCGACTCAATGTCCCGAGCAATGTCAACAACCTGCTCAAATGTTGCTCTAGACACTCTCTCTCTGGTCATCAAAATCCGAAGCTGATAAGTAAGACCATCTACAAACCTCCTAATCCTCTCCCTGTCAGTAGGGACAATCTAAGAAGCATGTCTGGACAACTCGTAAAACCTCATCTCGTACTGAGTAACTGACAACTCTCCCTGACACAACTCCTCAAACTGTTTGCGATGCTCCTCTCTGTGGGACTGAGGAACATACTTCTCCAAAAAGATCATGGAGAACTGCTGCCAGGTGAGAGGTGATGAACCAACCGGCCTACGCCTCTCGAATGACTCCCACCAAGTAAAAGCAGCACCCACAAACTGAAATGTAGCAAAAGAAACCCCACTGGTCTCCAAAATACCCGTAGTACGTAGTATCCTCTGACACTTATCCAGAAAACCTTGGGCATCCTCACCCTCTGTGCCGCTGAAAGTCGGAGGCTTAAGTCTGCTGAACCTCTCCAATATACGCTGCTCATCCTCGGGCATATCTGGAACTACAAAATCCTGGACTGGGACAACCGGCTGAGCTGGGGCTTCTCCCGGTGTCTTAATACCCCGTACAACCTGCTCAGGTGTCCGGGCAGCTGGAGTCTGATTGCCTCCCCCGGCATGAGCTTTCATGGCAGTAGTAAACATAGCAACTGCCTGAGATAAACTGGAACACACCGTCAATATCTGATCCAGGGTCTCCTAAAGATCCGGAATAACCATAGGCACTGTCGATGCCTAAGCCTGTCCTGCTGGAGCACCATCGGCGGGAACCTGATCCTGAACGATAAGGGGATCCTGGGGTACTGTCCCGACTGTTGCGCGGACTGGTCCCCTACCTCTATCACGGCCCCGACCCCTTATGGGTCTGGCTGGTGTCTGGTCACCCTGATCGATATTGCGTGTCCTCACAATCTGTGAGATAATGAAACAACGTAAGATTAGATTTCAAGAATCAATAGATTGGCACGAAAGAGTTCAAGAAAAATAGAGATGTTTCCTAAAAGTTCTGCAGCCTCTCGAAGATAAGAACAGAAGTCTCCGTACCGATCCGCAAGACTCTAGTGAACCTGCTCATGACCGTTGAGTCCTATGTAACCTAGTGCTCTGATACCAACTTATCACGACACCAAATCCTAATAGGCCGTGATGGCGCCTATCGTCGAACTAGGCTAGCCAACCATCACTTTACTACGCATTGTTTCTTTTATAATAGTTCACAACACAATGACAAACAACAAGCATGGCAATAAAAATAAATTATTTAAATCTTGCGCCCCAATAATAGTCTAAACAAAACCTAAACCTCCCAAGACTGGAGTCAATGATCATGAGCATCTAAAAAGAAATAAATCTAACTCTGCTAATGTCATAATAAATGTCTATGAATCAATTTCTAATACTAATCAAGGAAGGGAAATGTAGAAGTTGTGGACGCTGGACAACTACCTCGAAATCCCGTGAACTGCTGCTAACGAACAAGGCAGCTACTGCTCCAAATTGGTACCTGGATCTGTGCACAGAGGCACATGGAGTCTTTATGAGTACGCCAACTTAGTAGTAATGAAATAAATCACAGTCTGAGAATTATAAAACTCACAGTACAGATACACCAATTCACAAAAGCTAGTAAAACACCAAGTCACCAGATAGTATTCATCAAATACATGAGTTTAAAAATCGGTTTCCAGAAATCCTTTGAAACAAGTTTAATATCAGTATATCTAAGTAAAATTCTCAGTAAAAACCAGTTTGAAAATGAAGTAAATCATAGTTCGAAAACTCAGTAAAAATCTTCATAAACTTGCCCCTCAGGCCATAATCATTTCTCGTAACAATTCCTTTATCAGGCATTCTTACAATCCCTCAGTAACAGCCCCGCGGGCAATAATCATCACTCAGTATCAGCCCCGCGGGAAATAATCATCACTCAATAGGTACTTGCGCTCACTGGGGTGTGTACAGACTCCGGAGGGGCTCCTACAGCTCAAGCGCTATAACAACATAGGCCTGAAAGCCTCTCACAGTATAGGCCTGAAAGCCTCACTCAGTCAGACACTCACGATTTTCCATTAGGCCATAACATACCGGGTTCTCGACCCAAAATAGTGTTTTATTTTCAAGAAATAGCATCAAAATATTCTGAGTGTCAAAACAATTTCACAGGAAGGACTGAGTGTAAAATCATAACATATCAGTGAGAGAAATAGTAAAAACATCCCCCAAGGGGTAAACAGGTCGGCACTAGGCCCCAAACATGGCTTACAGCCAAATCATATCAAATATGTATAATACTATTGGAAATAAACTTTAAAAAGCCGTTTCGCAACTCAATAGTCGCCTAAGTAAGGAATATATCTCCAAAGTTTCAACCTTTGCATTTCAAAACACATGAAAGGGTGCATAGTCCGGGGTTTCATACCCTCAGGACAGGATTTAAAGACATTACTTACCTCAAACTTGCCCGAAATTACTTCGCATGCGTTTGCCTTTCAAATCAACTTACGGATGCTCCAAATCTACCAAGTTCAGATTTTTATCATCAAATTATGCTCAAGGAATAAATTCCAATTGAAAAATATAGAATTTAGCTCAAAAATCCGAATCCGGTCAAAATCCAACACCCGGGCCCGCGTCCCGAAACTCAAAAATCTTTATACCAAAATCGGAGTTCGTTTGACCCCTCAAATCGACCCCTAAAGGTCTCATAATCTCAAGCCCTAAACCCACCTTTTTTTACTGATTTCCATGAATTTAATATTGAAATTATGTTATATAATCACCCATAAACGAGTTTTAAGGTCCAAAATACTTACCTCTACGAATACCACTGATTTTCCTCTTCAAAAAACGTCTCAAGAGCTGGTTGTCTGTACAAAAATGGTGTAAAAAGGATTTAGGTCACGTAAGAGTTTATTTAATAATGCCCAGTTATTTCCTTAACCACGATCGCGGAAAACCCTCACGATCGCGAAGGCCAATTTCACTGCCTCCCATTTTACTCCCTGCTATCGCGGCTTAGACCACGCGATCGCATACCCTCACACGCGGTCGCGATGACCAACTGACCTTGTTCCCCACGCGCCTGGCTAGCTCTACGCGATCGCGGACTAGGTCACGCGGTCGCACTTACCATTCTTCCAAACCTACGCGATCGCACTCCTATACACGCGATCGCGATGCACAAATTTTCCTGACCCTCATATTACTCTACGTGATCGCGACCCTTGACATGCGATCGCGATGCACAAATCCCTGCTGCACAAAAACCAGAAACCCAGCAATGTGTTTATGTCACGACCCCAAATCCTAATAGGTCGTGATGGCGCCTATCGTGGAACTAGGCTAGCCAACCATCACCTTACTGCGCTTTTGTTCAATTATAATAGTTCACAATTTAATAATAAGCAAGCAACCACATCATAATTAATATAATTAAGTATTAACGTTCCCATATTAACCTAAACAACCTCCCAAGAACTGGAGTCAATAGTCATGAGCATCTAAGAATAAATAAACTAACTCTGCTAAAACTATAATATATGTCTCTGAATCAAATGCTAAGACTAAATAAGGAAGGGAAATGGAGAAGCTGTGGACGCTGGACAGCTACCTCGAAATCCCGTGAAATGCTGCTATCAACTGCGTCAGCTACTGCTGCGAACTAGTACCTGGATCTGTGCACAGAGGCACAGGGAGTCTTTATGAGTACGCCAACTCAGTAGTAATGAAAATAAATCACAGTCTGAGTAATATAAACACACAGAACATGTACACAATTCCACAAACCAGTAAAACACCAAGTCACCACGTGACATTCATCAAATAATGAGTTCGAAATCAGTTTTCAGAAAAACCTTCGAAACAAGTGCAATAACAATATATCTCGATTAAATTCTCAGTAAAACCAGTGTGAAAACGAAGTAAATCATAGTTTGAAAACTCAGTAAAATCTTTCGTAAAACTGCCCCTCGGGCCAAAATCATTTATCGTAACCATTGCCCATCAAGCATCCTCACAATCGCTCTGCCCATCAGGCCTCCTCACAATCACTCTGCCCATCAGGCATCCACACATTCACTCTGCCCATCAGGCATCCTCACATTCACTCTGCCCATCAGGCATCCTCACAGTC
>ML297224.1:0-32307 GCA_005239495.1 Nicotiana undulata
TGAACAAATGTCAATTGCGTTGCCTTCGCGGTAAAATAATTATACAATATTTTATAATTTATCATATATCTCAATTGTTCGGAAGCAATACATACATTTTTTTTTTTGTAGTTTTTTTTCCTTTTTTGTTTTCTTATTTTTCTATTAGTGCTAGCAGTTGCTATGCTAAAATAGATAAGAAGGGAGGATAGATTCTTCTATATGGCTTCGATATGGACTGTGATTTTTATTCTGTTGTTGATATTTATGTCCTCGCAAATTGTATGAGCCAATAGATCGAGTAACCAATGGGGGCCATATATATATATATATGTGTGTGTCAATTAGAGCGAAATAGATTTGGATTAATAAACTAAGAGGAATATAATTATACCATATGAAATTGCTACTTCCACAAAATAAAGTAAATTACAAAAATCACAAGGTAGGTTAAAAAATATAAACAAATGACATAATTTCGAGAAACAAATTTTAAAAACTTAAATACATACTACGACTATATAGTACTCCATTCAGCTAAAATATAAAATAAAGATAATAAATAGATCATATTTAAAAATAGTATTGATAAAATTAAATATTAATTTGAGCAGTACAATACAAAATAGTAAATATAATTTTTATTATAAGAAAAAAGAAAACTAAATTCATCTATTAATGGGAGTTGTGAACAATAATATACACAACTTTAAGTTATGGGTAATGCGATAACATGAACAAGGAATCAAAAATAGAAGAAAATTTATGTAATTAAATAATTTCAGTAGTAGATGTATACATAATGATAAGACTTATTTGATTTTTTTAGATGAAAAAGTTTTTAGAATAATAATGAGCTAAGGCACTATATAAATAAGATATACGTATTTAAAACTGTTATAATAGATAAAAGTGAAAAAATATAAACAATTGACATAATTTTGAGAAACAAATTTATAAAAACTTAAATATAATTTAAATTCTTAAATAGTTAATTAAAATGGATATTTAAAGTCAATCTTCGATATAAATGAAATAATTGTATAAACTTTCACAGTAAAGGGAATAATTTAGAAAGAGGGGGTATAAAGATAGTGTGGGTAAACTGATACTTTTAATTATTTTAAAAATAAATTTATATCTCTTGCTCAATTAGTATTTCAGTTTTGAGAATCAAGACGTGTGATTTCTTGGGTTTAGAGTCGAATACTTTTAAAAGGATTCTCAGAAAGAGAATGGTCACATAAATGTAGTTCGATTCGATCAATTTTAAAGCAACTCCAGTAATGTTGGAAGGGAGTTAATCAGTCAAAAAATTACACGAGAATAAAGAAACTGATGACATACATTTCTGTGTAGATAATGTTTTAAACTATGGATCGCCTCAGACATCGGTTGAACAAATATCAATTGTGTTGTCTTCGCGGTAAAATAATTATACAATATTTTATAATTTATTTTATATCTCAATTGTTCGGAAGCAATACATACATTTCTTTTTGTAATTTTTTTTTCCTTTTCCTTTTCTTTTTCTTATTTTTCTATTAGTGCTAGCAGTTACTATGCTAAAATAGATAAAAAGGGATGATAGATTCTTCTCTCTGGCTCCGGTATGGACTATGATTTTTATCTTGTTGTTGATATTTATGTCCTCGCAAATTGTATGGGCCAATTAGAATGAAATAGATTTGGATTAAAGTAAACTGGAAGAATACAATTGTACTATATGAAATTAATATTTACACAAAATAAAGCGAATTATAAAAATCACAAGGTAAGATTCATTTAATTAAGAATTACATGTAAGAGCTCATCTTCTTTTAATACACGTGCATGGTAGAAGAAAAATATTTAAAGTAGGTTAACATTTTTTTTTTTGATAATTAAAGAACTTTATTACCAAGTAAATATTTACAGCTTACAAAAGAAAAATAATCTACGATCTCTTCTACTGGACATGAAGTCCCAACATGAGATTTCTTCTGTACCCCCTAAACATATATTACAACCCTTACTTAGTTTACATTGGATACCAATTCATATTGCTTAGATAGGTATCCAATTTTTTTACAATTTTGAGCTCTTGTATGAATCTCCTGAACTATCATTTTCACAATACTCAGTGCATTGATTTGTTTCTTTTGGAATATGGCATTGTTTCTAGTTTGCCAAATATGGTAGACTACTGCAACCAAAATCATTTTGTATATTTCTGCTCCTGCACTCTTCCTTGTTGCTTTCTTCTCTGCTTAATAATATTAATGTTACCTCAATTTTAACCACACAATTAAAGTCACTTTGTTTTTAAATGATACATCTGAGATAAAGTAAAGATTATTATAATTAAATAAATGTTAACCTACAAATTGATTGACTTGCCACGGAATTTAAGAACGAGAAAGAAAACTTTTAAAACTTATGTCCTAAAAGTTTTGTGAGGTCATGCCATTTGTAAGGGTGTAGGAACTTCTCAATATAGGTAAAATAAAAAATATAAAGTTAAATTATTTCCAAATACAGAAATGTGTTTGGAACAGACTAATAAGAAAAATATTTTATGTAAATTGAAAGGGAAAGAGTATTTATTTTTTAATCATATTTGATTTTTATTTGTTTGTATCGCTGACTATATATGAGGTTATAATATTTAAGTTTTGTCAATAGTTTAACATATAATTTACTCTTTTTAATTTATAGAATTTAACAAGATCAAAATATTATCCGCACATCATGCGGGTACTAATACTAATTAAGATTAAAAGATACTGAAATAATGAATAATGTGACTTTTTCATGTTTGCTTTAATTTTCTAAGGGTTCATTTGGTACAAGGGACAAAGAATAAATAATTCAAGGAGTAAATTTAAAAAGAGTTTATCTCATGTTTAGTTGTGAGAAAATTACGGTATAATTAATTATGAGATTAATTATCCCGAGATTGTAGTTTTTTTTTTGTCCCCCATAAAAAGGTGGAATAACTAATCCAGGGATAACTATTTTAGGGACTGTTTGGTATGAGGTATAAAAAGGTATAGTGCTGGTATAAAAATTTAATACCACCTTAATACTTTGTTTGGTTAGCAAACCTGGTATAAGTTATCCCGAGATTAAAATTAGTATCGGGATAACTTATACGTTGTAGAGGGTGGGGTAATTAGTGTGGGGATAACTTATACTACCTTCTTCGTAGAAATTATGCAATTGTCATTTTTAATACAACATATTAGACCGTGGATAAAAAACAATCCCAGCATAACTTATCCAAATATAATCTATCTCGACATAAATCGTATTCAAACCAAACGACATAATCTAGCATTTGCTACTTGTATGGTATATCTATATTTTGGTAATATAAATCTCATCCCATTCAGAAGAAATATACATATATTTCCTAGGAATAACGAAAAAGGTTTAGAATTTTATTTGAGAAACATATAATTGCAAGTAGATGCAATTGCAAACAAAAGGCTCATTTTCAAACTTGTCGAATTTCAAGTTTGAAATATTTTACTTAAAATAGGGATAGATTTGGTGACATTATAGGATGTGAACATGAGAGGTGAGCCAATATAATCAATCTAAATGAACATTAAATATTCGTTATTTCACATTCATGATAGCATTTCTTCTCGGAAACAATTGCCCTGTTGATGTTTATTCGTTTTTACATGACAAGTGAGTAATTTCTACGATTTCTTTATTGTTAAATTGTCAATTCGTATTAATGGAAGAATACTGGAAGTATCCCATCCAAAAGATAAATGAATCATTAAATTTAATCATTTGAATCTTTTTAAAAAGAATAATAAAATTCTCAAATTATTCGGATCTTAAAGAAAAAATAATTTAAATCGAAAAAAAAAAGGTTAGATACTTAGACGATTTAAGTTTTTGTTAATAATAACATTCTTACTAAATGCAGTGAAAAACAAATAAAAATGGCATAATATTCATTTTTGTATGACAATTATATACGAGTATAATTACTACAAGAAGCAAATAAGAGCGGCTTTTTTATTTAGTATTTACTAATTAAAGGCATGTTAGCCTTCTTAAATTCTTCTGCAAAGAAACTGCCCATAATTAATACCTTTATGCATCTAAATCAATCTTTGCATTTTAAAAGTCCTCGTTCAAGCAATTACTATACATTAAAACGCGTAACTTTGGATAACATGCATGAATTTATGTTGACGTCTTTATCAATGAACATAGCATATGAGGTTTTGACTAATACAGATTATTTTACTATTCTAATATTATTTTTAATTATACAGTTGTGTTCTGAAGAGGATTCTTGGAGCAACGGTAGAGTTGTGTACATGTGACTTATAGGTCACGGGGTCAAGCCATGGAGGCAACCACTAATACTCGCATTAGGGAAGGCTATCTACATCACACATCCCGAGTATGGTGTATGCAAGATTTTTGGTAAGTTTGTGTCAATATTTAAAGAAATGAATGAATGAATAAATCACTATAATAACAAGCGGTGTCATATTTATATTGTTTTAATATTTTTGTTTTATATATAATTTATAAATATATATTTTAAAAAAATTCGATGATATGTTATCAAGTAACACCACTTGCTGCAAGATGTATCCGTTCCTATGTTTGGGTGCGTCCCCCAATCCTGCGTAAATATAAAATATTTAGTACACCGAACTGTTTTTTATTATGGTTGTGTCATACTTAATTTGTGTGCGTAGCTATTCCACGAACACTTAGCTACCTCATCTTAACAAGGCTTGTCAAGTACTTCCTCTGGTTCACAATAAGTGATTTTTTTACCTTTTGTGTGATCCAAAATAAGTGATTTTTTTATTTCAAGAATGAAATAATTATTTTTTCTTACATTGCTTTTGGAGTAAATAATGTTGGAGTATGTGTTTATGGTAAGAAATAATAAAGATTAATATGGTCAATTTCATTACTAATTAATGTTATGGTAACTTTTTTAATTTGTGTCACAACAATCAAAAAATGATTTATGGTGAATCGGATGGAGTAGTTTTGTTCATCAAATTGAAAGATTTCACGTGGTGTCTTCTCTTATTAATATAAAGTACGATCAAAACCTGATTCCTAAGACTAATTGTCTATCACAATGACAAAGTGTGCACAATATTCATTATATATTATATATACATTTATACTTTTCCACTAATATATGATTAATAATTTAAAGGATCCGGACTACTAGTTATTAGAATTATATTATTTTTTAGTTGACAAAAAGACAATTGACCCCAACGGAGTTACAGATTAAGCAGGAAGTCAGGGGCATTATATCCACTGGCAGATGAGAGGTGATATTAAAAATATGTAATTTTTGTTTTATTTTAGGCTACCACGTACTGTGTTTTTACACAGGAACTGCTAAATATCGTTCTAGACAAAAGTGAATAGTTATTATATTCTGCTTAATCCAGTAGAAAGGCTGAACTTTACCCTTCAGTTCTTCTTTTGACATTATAATGCTCACAAATCATAATCTAATATACCATATTCTACTGTCAAAGTATATTTAACAAAGGGAATAAGATTTATTAGGAGGTGGAACTGTGGAAGAATTTTACAACTAGTATATTGTAAAGTAGATCCTTTGAAAAGCGAAAGTGATTAAAGTAGATTCTTAATCCTTGTTTTAAGGCGCTTTTAACTCGTAACTCTGCTTTAGAAACCTTTTAGTTTGTCTAGAACAATAACTATGTTTACCTTCAAAATCGGATAACAATTGAATTTGTAAGTGGTTTTAAGGATACGTGGATTAACTTGACACAGAATAGTTAATTAAGTTGCAATTGAAATAAACAAATTGAACAGTCTCAGCCCTTGAAGGTTAATCACCCTCGAGTCGGATATGCTTCGATCGGCATCAAGATACAGAAGAACAAGAGCTTGAAGAAAAAAATGATAATGTATTGCGCTAGAATGCGTGTTACAATGTCTTCAATGAATTATTAGACCCCCCCCCTCCCCCCCCCCCCCCATATAGTAGAGGAGTCCTACTTTAGGTACAATTCTATAAAAAGTAAAAATCTCTTGATTTGCTGATTGCCCGTTCCTTGTTGATACGTTTCGAGATTCCCATCGTAGTATCTGACCGGTCACGGATATTTCGGTCTTCTGTTGGCTATGCTAACAATGTTTCTTCGAGCTCGTTTGGGGCTAGGGTCGATTCCGTGGGTCACAAACTCAATGTTCTCAAAGGCAAGTGTTTTGACCCCGGGTTATAGCCTGGTGTGACTTAGGGTCGATCTTCAGTCATGTACATGTTCCGAGCCTGACCTTCCATGTCGTAGACGAACTCGATCTCGACTGTATACAGATAGTCACCCCGTTTTTCGGAGAGTAGACGACGAGAAACGACATGAGCTTCCGATTCTTTCTTCGACACCACACGACATAAACGACAAAACAGACGAAACGTCTCGTCAGTCAAGTCTTAATGGTATTAAATGCTTGTCAGTTGCTGGTCGGCCACTCCTGGATGCGAATCGTCACTGAAAAACTATAAATACCCCCTCGTTTGTTCATTCAAACTTTACATCCAAACCTTCTGTCCTCGTACCTTAGCAATCTTAATATTTTCAGGCACTTATTTTTCGGTCATTTGAGATCTTTTATAAGAACTTTTGTTTGTCTTCATCCCAAACCACCAAGTATACTTTTTTAACTTCCTCTTTTTCCTCATTCGTCCTCTATTCAAAGAAATGGCGAAGACTTCAAAAATCGTTCCCCAAAAAGAAACTTCTTCTACCTCGCGACTAGCTACCGAGGAAACTGTTTCGCGTACTGGTGTCGAAGAACCAATACCAGAACCTCCTCTGAAAATGTTCATCCCCAGGGGGTGCTCGGTTAATGCTAATTTTAAGGTTGAAAAGCCTTCTTCAGCACAAGGCCGGCGCGAGGAGGTCTCGAGGTACATCTGCTTGATCACCGAGGATGTTCTCTCTGCGGTCAAAAAAGACTGCAATTGGGTCGACAAGCATGTAGTGATTCCCGAATCCAACGAAGACATTACTACCTAACGTCGAGAGATATTTAAATGTTTACACTTATCCCTTTACATTGGGCCCTTTGTATCCGGTCATCATCGATTTTTGCAAGAGATACGAGGTATGCCTTAGTCAAATTCACCCTTCATTCTGGAGGATCGTGATCCTTCTCCGTTTCTTTGTGAGCAAGATCGAAGGATGCCCGTTCATCATCGATCACCTCATGCGTTTATATTGACCCCGACTCTACCCGGGGGGAGGGGGAGGGATGGATCAAGCTCGCGTTTCAGGATAGTAAAGCCCCGTTCCCGAGTATTGATGAAGATCGGGATCAAGGCTGGCTACCGTTTTGTCCGAGTGAGGACTTCAGACTTGATTCTAACGGAGCATATGCAATTCCTTAGAAGTGGAATATGCCAAGTAAGTATAGTATTGCTTCTAAAATTTAATTTATTCCTTTTTCCTTCCTTCTTATCGATGTTCTGTGGTGTTTAAGTTGTTGTTGCAGTCCCGAATGCAGTTCCTCGACTCAAGGAGTGGGTCGAGGGCATCATACTACAAAGGCCCTATTTCGAGCGTTCATGACGCGAGCTTCCAAAGGAACGATGCGATGCCCGTTCACATGGTGAGATACCTTTCATGAGTAAGTAATATTTGGGTTCCTTTTTGCATCATTCAATTCTCACTTGTTTTATTTCTTTTTATAGGTTTATCCAAAGATATCAAACTGAGGCCTACACCCGGTGGCAATAACTTCCCCATCGAGTCCCCTGCTCCGAGGTAGGGTGAACAGAAGAAAAGGAAAAGGGCTCCGAGTTCTCCAAGCTCGGAGAAAAAGAAGCCAAGGAGAAGGCTGGTGCGTAAATCCAAAGAAGGCATCAGTGCTCGAGCACCATCTCCGGGTTCACTCTATCGGCTGAGGGACGAATTCGAAGAAGAACAAGAAGAAGAAACCTTCAATTTGGCGGCCCGAGTGTCATCATGACTCGAAGGGCAAGGGTCCTCCGAACTAGAGAGAGATGAGGCCGATCTGCCTCAAGTTAGGGAGGCCAACAAGGAGGCCGTGGACGAAGTTTCTCGGGATGTGGGCGATGCCCCAAAGGAAGCACATGGTGTGATCAACATCACAGAGTCGCCTTCGTTCACTGGATCCATGTACAACGAGGCTTAGACAGTGAAGGAACATCCCAACGAGGGGACCCACGGAGCAGACGACCCCTTCCGCAGCTTTTTTGATGGCATGGATTCTACCCCCACGGAGGACGTCATCGGGTTGGGTGACTTGGAGGTGAAAAAGAAGTGTCCGTCTTCGGGAACAAGCGGGTTTTCTTCAAGCCCGAAGGTGGTCAACCAGTTTCCAGCTCCGAGTGTGAATCCCGACCGGAAGCGGTCGATCGTCATCTTCGTTCTGTAGGATGTCTCGTCCTCTCTGCCCCCGTAGGGGTGGCCAGCTACCTTTTGTGTTTGGTGACCGAGGAAGACCAAGCTAAGATGAACGAGGTAGACATGCCCTGCCTGTTCAATGAAGCACAACATGCGCTAACCCGGGTAACTTCAAATGTCCCTTGATGATTTCAATTCCTACTTGGATTAATCTGTAGATAACTGTCGCGCCCCCTTTTTCCCTAGAAGCACTCCTTTCGAGGCCGGTTTAAAAGAGTTTATGACATTGGTTGAGACAACTCGTTCCTTTTGGGAAAGGGGTTTGCGTTTTTGAAGAATCGCCGCCTAACGATTTTGAGGTGCGTTAGGGAACCTATCAAGGGGTTAATTTACTACTACGTTTGATAACTAGAGACAGGGTAAGGGATTGAAATTATCATAAGGGAAAGGTGTTAGGAACCCCTCAGGATCCACAAGTGTGGTTCCCAGCCTAATAGCTTTTGTGAATTTGTACAATTAGCAAGTAAACAAATATGATTCAAATAGTAGGGGATTTTGGTCTAAGCACATATGAGTTTGAAACAGTTAATGGAAAGCTAGATTTTTGAAAAGAATTATAATCTAAGCATGCTTATGGGAGTAAAGGGATATCCTAGGTTGGTTCATAATATGTATCACATCAATGCAATACTCGCTATGACACTCCTCAAAGAGGGGCTACACGTGGTATTAGCGCACTGGTCATCATACCATATCTACCCTTTCCCACCCCGTGAAGGTAACTAAAGAGAGTGTTGGTCTTGACCTCTATTGCATGTTGTTACCCGTCCCTTCCTATTAGTCCCGGAGGAGTTTAGGACTTATACCCTATAAATGAGGTTCTAGGCAGACCCTTAAGTTTTAAAGGTAAAATACTAAAGCGACATATCAGAAAACAGATAGGACTTCAATTAAGGGGAGCATGGAAAACAAATAGAAGGCTCAGGTATACCTCCACAAATAATACACATAAACAACATGACTCATACACAATTAAGGTCCAGATTCAAATTCAGATCCTAAGCATGGTATCTAAGTGATAACAACAGAGACAAATTTTATTGCACAACTCATAATGGAAGTCCTAATCAGTTTTGCCTACTGATTTTAAGCATGCTGATATTAATCACAAGAAGACAGTCCCGGTTTTTATTTTTAAGGTTGATTACCTAAAGCTTGCCTAGGCGTGGGAGGGTATGCAATAGTTGTTCAAAGTTGTTGACATTTTCAGGTTGTTATATCAAAAATCATGCAGTTCTAAATATTGCCGAATATACAGAAATTAATTACTAGTTATTTGTCACACCTCCTTTTTTACTACCCGGATTAATGAAGGGTAATAAGGGAGTTTTTCCACTTTAAGTGACAATATTCAGATTTGGGATTTATTATTATTTCAGAGTCGCCACCCGGATTTTTGACGATGCTCAGGGACACCGTTTTATTTTTAAAATCCCAAACCAAGGAAATTTTGACTCTGTTTTGATTTGTCTGCGACCAGAAATCCGAGTAAGGAATTTTGTTAACCCGGGAGAAGGTGTTAGGCATTCCCGAGTTCCGTGGTTCTAGCACGGTCGCTTAACTATTAATATTTGGCCTAAATTATCTGATTGTTTACGTGTTTTATCCTATTGTGTGCTTAGCCTTTTAATTCTTAATCGCTTTTGACATTTATGGATTTATCTTGAAACAAGTCACGATGGCGTGCACTTATCTATTTGGACACGTTATAACTGCGCCACATGAAATGCATCCACAATTACAACATGTGATTTTATTATTGTTTTGAGTTGGAGTCAGGGACATGAGTTGCCACACCCGAGTGTAGATTATATAGTCATGACTATGGTCGTGACTGTTTAAAATGCTTATTTGGAGCAATATATGATTACTCTCTAAGTTTTATGAGTTTTATCTAAAAAGGGGTATCTTTAGCTTATAGGATATGTACATAAACCACTTTTGATATTTATGGATTATTTTAAAACAAGTCGCAAAGTCGTACACTTGTCGTTCTGGTACATGTTGCGAACCGCGTCACATGAAATGCACCCGCGATATACGACATGTTTATTTTAATATTATTCGAAGTTGTGATCGAGTCACATGAACTGCACACCCGAATGAGATTTACATATCGCGACCATGCCACGGGAACCGTACCCATAGCCACGATGATTTACTAATCGCGCCTCAAGCCAACATCGATGTTCATAAGTTATTATTTTCCTAAATTGCTTTGAAATCACAAATCACCAATTAGTTATTGTATCAATTTCAACGGGGCATTTGCATCTATACTCGCTTTTTGTGTCACGTTTTAACTTATGCCCGCTTTGCAAAAAAAATTGCAAGCGTACCCGCTTTTTCGCGTAACTTCAGCATACAGGACTGAAGTAGCAAAGGCAGTCACGCAAAACTTCAGCATTCTAGTAGCCGGGCCTGAAGTTCAGCTCTAGAGCTGAAGTTTTTGTTTTGTAACTGGCTAACTTGAGCTTTAGAGCTAAAGTTTTTGTTTTGTAACTCGCGAACTTCAGCTCTAGAGCTGAAGTTTTAGTTTTGTAACTGGCAAGAGCTGAAGTTTTTGTTTGTAACTGGCGTTCAGCTCTAGAGCTGAAATTTTTGTTTTTGTAACTGGCGAACTTCAGCTCTAGAGCTGAAATTTTTGTTTTGTAACTGGAGAACTTCAGCTCTAGAGCTGAAGTTTTTGTTTTGTAACTGCTCTATCATAAACCCAATGTCCATTACCATCTCCTTTGTACTGCTCAGAATCATTGTAAAAAGAGACGACATAATGTATTTAATAATATTATCGGCTTGACATATGTCACTTTAGTTTGTTTCACCGAAATTCACAAATACAGAACTGAAATTTCAAAGAACTTTTATCGTCTCTTGGTTTGGGATTTTTAATGTTATAATAATCCAAGTGGAAGTCCTCAGTATATTTGCTTTAGCTTCATTAATCAAAGAGAGCAATGTTGAAGTCATCGTTGTAGAAGAAGAAAGAAGAAAACGAAGTAGGAGGAGAAAGAGAGTTGAAGTTGTTTAAAAAATAGGTACAAGTTAAATGTTTTAAAAAAATGGGTATAGGTTAAATGAGAGCGACCAAATAGGGCGCCCCGTGCAATTTTTACAATTTCAACGCCCCCAAAGAAAATCCCTTAATTCCAAACGGAAGCTACGTAAACAGAAAAAATTTCACAACTTATTGTGAAATGAACTCCTAAAAGACAAATGCTAAAATTCCACTTTAGAACAATTAACCAAATTAACGTAAGTACTACTTTAACAATAAAGCAAATGACTAAAAATTAACCAAATCAAACATCACTGATCAAACGACATATTTCAACAATGATTTTATATCAAAAACTGTAGTATATCATGTAGCTAAACAAACCATAAAAACAACATAACAGAAAGTTAACCTCAAATCCAAAGCACGAAGTCTGAAACTCGCCGGAGACCCCGAAACCTTAAACCCAACTCGCATTCGACTGACGGACAAAACGCATCCCGAACAAGACTTCAACGGACCTCGAACCTCAATCGAGTTTTGACAGTGATTTTTGGGAAGTTTTTCTGCTGATTTTCGCTGAAAAAATAAGCAGTTTTTGAGGTCGTTTTTAGACTGTTATTTGGCAGCGATTTTGGGGTCATCTCAGGGGCTGTTTTGGGCGTGATTTTGGGGTAATTTTTCAGCTGCTTTTCGGCTCATTTTTTGCTTGGTAATTGGAGTGAGAAACAGAGATATTTCCATGGCTTTTGGTGGTTGATTTTCCTATTGATAACTTTTATGCATCTCCACAGTATGGATGTGGGTTTGATTGTGTCTATTCTGGAGAAAAGGGCAGCGGTGAGTTCAATTTGAAGCGGCTTATCTCTTCATCTGACGCTAAATGGATGCTCCGTTATTTGTCATTTTGAATAACTGGAAGCATAAGCCTTTATTTCGAAGAAGAAAAGTCAAGAACGACGCTTCAGATGTGGCTCTTTTTTTTTTGTCTATTTTGTATGTAATTCGGTCTAGGTTTTAGGAAAGTGGGGTTTTTAAAGAGGGATATTTGGTTGGACCTGAGATTTTGGACCCTAAAATTGGGTTAATTTGAAATAAAATGTCAAATTGTTCTTTCAAAAAACGGCCACCCTATTGAATTTATTTTGCAGAAAGACTAATAGCATTTTAACTAATTAATTAAACTAATTGATTAATGCTAAAGAATATTTTTGTGATTTTTATATATTAATCTATCAATTAAGATTAATTAATTTCTAAAATTCAAATTAAACCTAAGATGACATGCAATGAAAAATGTGACAATTTTTTAATGATTTTCTATGATTTTAAAATATTAAACCTACATGAAATGCAACTAAATAAAGAAAAACTCCTAAAATTCATTAAAATTAATTTTTGGTCTATCTTTAGGAGTTATTCCCATGTAGGGCAAAAATGGGGTGCTCACATTATTAGAACAAAGTGAACTGTTTCATACTCAGTAATTAGACTAAGTGTGATTGGACGATTGTGATCCTAGAACATGATTTCTAATGCAAGAATATGCAGAATGACTTAAAACATGATTTCTAAATGCATGTCAAGTTATGCACAGTTTCAGAATAGGTAGAAATGACATTTTATTTTAATGTTGTTTTCCATAAAACATGATTTCTAAGTGTATATCATGATGATTGCATGGATAACAACTGATGTTAACACATTCATCTAGAAACAAAGTTTCTGAATGTTTTCTGGACATGTAAGATGCACATAGGACAAAATCACATTAGTTTTTTTCTATGTCGTTATTTAACTTAGAGACAAGGTTTCTAAGTGATGATGAGACGATGAAACTAGTACATATATAAATCCTAAGGAGCATGATATCTAATGCATAGTATGTGTTAAGCCTAAACATGGAATCTACTGCGCACAGAGGAGAGTAAACCTAGAAAGCATGATTTCTACCCTTGATTACGCTACAACATACATAGTACCCACCCCTTTTCACTATCCAACCCCAGAGTTGTATTACAAATAATTATTACAGACCATTGGATATGAATTACATAACAGAAATAGAAAATAAGAAGCTATCTATAGGGAGCCTACAGTATAGACCCAGATCTCCATGTCCTCAATGTCAAGTGGTGTTTCACAACCTTTCTCATAATCCAGGTGTGTCAGAGTTTCCTAAGGACCTCAAGGGCTCCCGGGCAGTGCTCACACCCAGATTTCATTGCCAAGGTAGAGTAAGTACAGTGTGGAATGGCCAGCCTTAGTATGTCAAAGTTCAGAGGGAGCTCAGGGGGTCCCAAAGCAATGCTCACACAAAGGGGGGCAGAACTTAAGAGGTCTAAGAGTTGAGTGAGAGTGCTTGACATAGTTTTGAAAAGGTTAAGTAAGAAAACAGTTTATAAAAGGAGACTTGGTTGAAATAATTTTATAATAAAAGTTTAACTGATAAGGCAATTTGAAAGAGCATGAACACCAATCTCAGGACCAAAACAAGTTCAACATCACACAAAAGACCAAGAACAGTCCAGCAACCACAAGCAGAGGTGATGGGGTTTGAGGGACAAATACAGAGCATGTGAGGGCAGGCATATAGCAGGCAGAAATATGCATAAGTACACAATCAGAAATTCCTAAAGGGGTTCAGGGAACTGGGGATACAATAGGGTATATGATTAGACTAACATAACAATATCAAACAGTTTGAGACAATAGAGTATACCCTAGTCAAACTAATATACCAAACATAGGCATGGAGGTTCACATTGAAACAAATTTCAAGTTCACAGAGCATAGCTTAGCATACTAGATGAAGTAGAGATGTTAATTACATGTTGAACAACAAAAATAATAAATAGAAGCATATCAGGAACACAATGAATTGAATCAGTAATAGAAACATGTTGGTTTGAGAACTAGAATTTGAATTAGAACATACCAGTGAAGTGAAGACAGTAACACAAAGCAGGAAATATGAGATGCACAATGGTTAGCCTTGGCTTGCAGCCAGCTAACTTAGAGTAATAGCAAGTAGCACAAAAGAGAGAACAAGGAGTAGAAAGTTTTAGTTGTGAGGGAGTTATTGAACCACATGAGTTCGTGTCCTTTTTTGTTAATGAGAAGTAATGTATATATAGTTTTGAAAACATGTAGAAAATAAGGTATGAATCAAAATTAGACAGTAATTAAGGGACTAAGTATCAATCAGTGTAAAATCAGCATAGGTATCCCTTAATTGAAGGGGTTAAGTTCAAACGGTTAGTAGGAAAATAACAAATAAGGAAAGTTCCCATATGTGACATGCATATAACATATAAGGAAATAATTTCAACAGTACAAGTATGCAATCGAGACTAGGTTCAGAATATTTCAGTTAAGGAAATAACATAAGAATATGTGTGACAGCATAATCGACCAAAAAATAAGACATGAAAATAATTCAATCAGTAAATTGTTACCATAAGAGATCAGTAAAGGACACCAATCCCAGAGAATCAGAGATTCGACTAAGAATAACAATAGCTAAGGAAACTAACACGAATTAAACGGATAATAGACAAGTAAAAGCATAGCAAAGTAAAAAATCACATAGAATTAGGGATTCGATGCTAGCACACAGTAAATGACTAAAGAAATTAACAAACGAACATGATATAACATGGATTATCAAAGAGTCAGAAACCCTAATGACTATAGTAGCAAGAAATCACATAGGATTAGAGATTCATCTAAACAAACAGTAACAATTAGAGGGATTAAACAGAACAACTACAACATAAGCAGAAGAAGCCAAAATCAAGAACTCTAATGAGCAAAATAGGGTAAAAATCATAAAAAACTCAGGACCTATTCATGAGAGACAAACACATATACAAATCAAAAGAGTGGATCAATAAAGACCAACCTAAGATTATAATACAATGTTAAAACTAAAGTATTAACATAATAAATTATGAAAAAGAGTTTTAACACAAACCGTTTAAATATGAACAGAATCACAGAAGAATAGTTAAACTCGAGGAAATAGTTTTTGCAGAAAGGTTTTTTAGAATCGTTTTAAGGAAAATAGAGAACCTTTAAAGAAAACCTCAAAACAACTCGAGATTTGTATAGATCTGTTACAGATCTATAAAGATCGGAAGTTTTAGAAGTTAGGGTTTCGAAGAGAGAACCCAAAGAGGAGAGGAAAACTCAAGGTTTTACCGGTTTCCACCAGATAGTGTAAGAACCTTACTCGGATGGCCATGGGCGGCCGGAAAATAGCATGAAGGACCATAGGTAGGAGTTGAACCGGTCCAGGTTCACCTAAGGACCTCAGGGTAGTGTCAAACCGACGTGTGGTGAGGCAGAGGCTAGGAGAGGGTGAAAGGTCGTGGTTTCCGGCGAGAGAGATGACCGGAGAAGATGGACGGAGTCCATCGGAGAGGAGGAAGGTGGAAGGTTCTAGAGAGAACCAGAGATAGAGAGAGAGGGAGATAGAGAGACGATTGAGAGAGAATGGGAACGGGGGAAATGAATGGGGGGGGGGGGAGTCATTAGGGGTTAAATTAGGAAGGGAGATCTGGATCGTTGATCAAATTTGATCAACGGTCAAGATTGATTCTGAGTTGGGCCGGGTAGATAGACTATTGGGCTTGGGGTCTGATGGGTTATTTAATTGGACCAGGTTTAATTAGGCTAGAATTTAAATAAAGATGGCTATTTGTTCAATACCCATTAAAATTAGATAAATAATTAATAAAAATAACTAATAATTACACAAAATGAAATTAAGGCTAAATAGGTGAAATTAAGGTGATTAACTAGTATTTAAAATATAAAATGACTAATTGTTGAATTAAAATAACATAGAATGTATAATTAGGCTATGATTGCAAAGCTATTGTAATTATAGCCAAATAATGCCAAATTGACTATTGTGAAATAATTAAATCCTAATAGGATAAAAAATGATATATTAAGCTAAGAAATATTTTGATATTATTTTTAATACAATTTATGATTAATTATTGGATATAAAAGTAATGGATAAAATTAAAATAAATTGATAATAATATGGAAAAATTATGAAAAAAATACCAACTATTATAAAAACTGATTTTGAAGGTATATATGCAAATTTAAAATAATTTGAGAAAACATTGGGTATCAACAATGACCCAAATATTTTTCTTTGTGTTTGTAGGCCTCAGAGCTCCATCATGAGACCTATCTCTGACATCGAGATGAACTAAACCAGCTTGAGGCCGTGGTCCGAGGGCTCACTGAGAAGAGAATTCTCAATAAACAACGTGAAGGGAGGCTAAGAGCCTCCGAGCTGAACTGGGGGTGGCTCGGAAGGAGCATGCCGACTTGGTCGAGCGGGTAAAAATATTTGAGGTTAGTGACGATGACCTAGGCTCGGTGACTAACGGTCGGAATCTGCAGTTCCAACAAAAAATTGATGGGATCGACCAACTTCGAGCTAAGATGGATGTTGTCAGGGCCAAGATCGACGAATATAGAGGTAGGATGGACCGCCTGGCCTCGGAAAAGGAGACTGCTCGGGCAGAGCTGGCTTCGACTGAGACTCATCTTTGAGTGGCAAAGGAAAAGGCCGAGGTTTAGGCCAAAAAGGTTGAGGAGCTCTAGTCTTAGCTAAGTGTAGCCGTTTCTGATCGAGGAAATCTTGCCAAGGAGATGAACACAGCCAAGTCGGCGGTCGTTGTTGTTAAATCCGATGCCGACAAGATGGTGGCTCAATATAAGGCCAATGCCGAGGCGTGCCAGGCACAAACGAAAGATATCATTGAGCATGCAAAGTGGTAATCCCGAAGGGAGACCCTTGAGGAGATTCATTCTCGGGGTCTACTTGTCGACCGAAATCGAGAGTGTTAAGGGGCTCGAAGCCAAGGCCAAGAGGTTGGCTTATCTCGAGGAAGACACTGATGGTTCAAGCGGATCCAAGGATGAAGGAGACTCCAAAGACCCTCGCGACGAGGCGGGCTCTGCGAAGACTAGGCCGTTTAAGTGCCTTGTATATTTTTTGTATTTTTGTACTTGTGTACTTTTGTATTTTTTATTCAAGGCCGTTTGGCCTTTGTAAAGACTGTATATATAATACAAGGCTTATTTTTCCCTTCGACAATCTCTGAGTTTTGTTGTGTACTTTGCTTTATTATTTATATTTGCAAAGATCGAAATGCCTTAGCATGAAATAGTTAGGTCATGTTCAGAGGTTCGAACATGCCTTTCCCTCGACATTATTTTGTTCAAGGCATTGTGGGGGTTTGGTATGACCGGGAATTTTCCCCCAAACTACTAGTAATTTTTGAGATTATAGTTTGCTGAGGGTAACCTTTTGAACTGGTTTAGAAATTTTTCATGGCCTTGTTTTTTATTACGGGTTACGGACGTCTCTTAGCCGTTTTAATATGGCAGTAGCCTTTTTAGTTCGGATGTTGCCCATTGGGATTGTCACCTTGAGTTATTTGGGCTTGCCTAAGATAACCGTCCCCGAATGGGGATGGCCGTAGCCTTTAAGGTTTGGGCGCTGCTTAATAGGTCTTGTGCCCTCGGTCTTCGATAGCCGGAGCAGTCCGATTTTGTTTTTGGACGACATTCCCCAATTGGGAGTGATCGCTTGAACCCGAATAAGGCAGCATCTTGGGCTCGATACCTTTAAGGGATCAGATGTAGGGAATTCCTTAAGAAAAAAGAAAGAACAGAAATTTTAAAGGGATGAGATATTTATCCGCAAGGTAGAGATTTCTTTTTATTCTTGTGCGTAATAGTTACACTACAAGCTTTGTGCCAGGGCACGAGCAGTCTATGCGGGCACGATTCATTTGATCGTTTGGCCCTTACTGTAAATCCTATCGATCGAGCCGAGACCATTCAGTCATAAAGTTTCTTTCATGCTAAAGTCGTCATCCGAGGGTAATGTCCCCAGTTTTTGGGCCAGATTGTAAAGAGGCCTCGAATACTATCGTCGTGATCTTCGATGCCAGTTCATTATCGGCCTTCAATTCAAAGTTAGCACGATTTAATGTTGCCTCGTTAAAATCCTTGCTGAAAAAGAGTGCGCGCGTGCTTTCAGGCCTAAAGATTGTATCGTCCTTTGATGCTGGCCTCGTCGTTTGATTCCTTGGTTGAATATCAGAACTTGAGGCTAGGTTTTCAGATTTCAACCGGTATTAGAGCTTCGGCACCGTAAACCAGTAAGAACAGGGTGACCCCGGTATTGGACTTCGAGTTTAACTGTCTCAGCCTTGGAAGGTTAATCACCCTCGAGCCGGATATGCATCGATCGGTGTCAAGATACAGACGAACAAGAGCTTAAAGAGAAAAAATGATAATGTATTGCTTTGGAATGCGTATTACAATATCTTTAATGAATTATCAGAACCCCACCCCCCTCTATAGTAGAAGAGTCCTACTTTAGATACAATTCTATATAAGGAAAAATCCCTTGATTTGCTGATTGCAAGTTCCTTGCTGATACGCGCCGAGATTCTCGCCGTAGTATCCGACCGGCCACGGATATTTCGATCTTCTGTTAGCTATGCTAACAATGTTTCTTCGAGCTCGTTTGGGGCTAGGGTCGATTCCGGGGTTACGGATTCAATGTTCTCGAAGGCAGGTGTTCTGATCCCAAATTCTTATCCGGCGTGACTTGGGGTCGATCTTCAGTCATGTATTGCCATGTTCCGACCCTGACCTTCCATTCGTAAGCAAACTCGATCTGGACCATATACAAACTAATTAAGAGGTTCACAATTTAAAAGGAGAGAGGATGTGATTGTCGTTTCCCCCATTGATGACGGGATTTGTGTTTTTTTTTTTATAAAACTGAAGGATCCCAAATTCCACTGGCTTTTGGAGGGATACGCAAGGTAGATTCAGACCGATCCACCATTCCATTGTTTTTCGGTAGTCACCTTTTACTAAAAATAGCAATCCTCTCCTTGGAAATGAATTAGTTAGTTCATTTTTTCAGCTTTTTTCTTTTTTGAAGAAAAGTTAAAAGAATATTAACGTTTTCGTCTTACAATATTCTCTCAAAGAGAGGAATATTCGTGTATATTTTTTGTTATTACACATAAATTACTTTAGAATAATTTATCTTTTTCATTATTGGTGTTGATAATATAATTTATTTGTCTGAAGAGATAGATTGAAAGATGAACTCTCAGAGGATCAGAAAAATAAGTTAATCAAAATGAGACCTTTATTAATCAGTTCTACCGATTCTTCCCTTCTTTTCCAATAAAGTCAAACTTTTTTATAAGAGTCATCTGCGATAATAACATTTTATTGTAACAACTATATTTTTTTTTTGGAACAATATGTTATGTTATAATATATACTTTCTATAATAATAAAAAAGAAATTCAAATAAACAAGGTAATTATAGAAAAGTTGGACTCGCTCTTTAGCCTTTTTCATTTCATAGAAAAAAGGTATAGGTAAACTAAACATCATCGTGGTTTAATAATTAAAAGGGTTGATAGAATTGGTTGGGCGAGTGATTTTTCACGTGAGAAACCTGGGATTGATTCCCCTCACTAGCAGCCTCCTCAGTTAGGGCTCGCCATATCGAATTTGCCTAGTGCCGTTTATAACCTCTCTGCAATATTGCTTCCCTCTTAAGTGGGCACAAATTCGAAGTAGGAGCTCAAAATATACATAACATCATAAAGAAAGAAAGAACGAAAGAAAGAAAAAGTACTATTGGAAAAGATAAAACTCTAGTAGGGTGCACTTCCCCTTCCAATTGTGAGTTGACCTATTTTCAAAAGTATATTGTTTCACTCATGGGAGGCAGGAATTAGTAAATGAAAATCCATTAAAAGCTAAATGGATGGGCATCACATGCCTTATGCAACCCCCAACTACTAAAAATATTGAATTAATATACTTTAGATCTCACCTTTTAATAAAATTAAAGGGGGGATAAGAGTACATTACCTCCTTTTCATAAGGGTGGGGGTTTGGGTGAAATTTATCGATGAGTGTTTGTATCAATTGAATAAATATATGATAAGTATTTTTACAAATAGGATTATCGTTAAGTTATAGTTAATTTGTATTTATTTTTACTTTAATTTCGTCACTTAACTATAAATTAACATGATTGAGTGTAAACATAGATGTGTATAAGTTTTTACACCCATGCCGTTGGGGTACGGTGTAAAGAAGGGGAATGGCCTGTTTCATTCTTTAATAATTAATAAGTGTTAAATTAATAATTAATAAGTGTTAAATTAATTTTTTTATAACTAATAGTATTATTAAAAAACTAAAATGATCTAATTATGCAATTATCATTGTCCAACAAAATAAGCTATGAATTACACTGTGATTAGGTTATTATTAAATAAGTTTAATCATTATTTGCTTATTTTATATTTTTAATTGGTAAATAGAGTACATATTTAGACATTGTGAAAAAAAAAACTGTTAGTAATTTGTATTTGTAAAACAATTCTGGAGAAAATAAAATAACATAAACAGAAATGTAAATGAAATAACAAAACCAATTCGAGCCCACTGAATTCACAGTGTTTCCTTAAGGAATTTAATCCCCTCCTACTACCCAAGGTTATGGATTATTTCCTCCCAGGATATAACGAATTACACACTGGTGTAGTGGTACTTCAAACCCCAGTGTTTCAACGAACACAAAGTTTGGTTGCAAATCACACTTATTATTGCTTTCTTTGAAGTTAAAAATATGCAGAAGGAAGGAGGAGTACTCGGCAATTAGTATGTAAAATCTGAGAGAATGAACTTGTATTTATAGTCAAAGTTGGGCTGAAATCTGAAGATGTGCAACTCTTCAGAATGACTGTTGTTGCAAAACGGCCATAGAATAAATGACATGACATAATTGACTATTTACTCAACAATAAAAAGGGAAAATTGAAGGGTAGTTAATTTTCCGTTACAAAAACAGAAAACTGAATATTGGATAACTGAAATGGATTTAATATTAATATATATTTGAATATTAGTATTTTGTTATTAAACCAAATATTTAATAACATTTCTATTAATATTTATTATTAATAAATAAATTTGGTCCAAAAATTAATCAATCGATCGATTTACCAAATCCAAATCCAAATCCCAATCCCAATCCCAATCCGAAGCCGAAGTCGAGGCCGAGCCGAGCGAGCGAGGACGACGACAACGACGCGAGACTTGCCTTCTTCTCAACTCTTTATGAGCTAGAAGAAGAGCAATTGCTTATATACCCATCAAAAACCTTTTCCTCTTCCCATATGGGACAATCAAGGAGGGAACATCAAATATTACTCAAATATTTTATTTTTTCCTCCATTTTTCATTCACCCTATTTTAAGCTATTAGTGCTTAAAAAACCCAACAATCCCCCACATGAATGGGGAATGACTGTATCACGAAAATATACATGAAAAACTGTGTGATTCGCAAGCAAGGATTAATTGCATCTGGATAAGTAGGTTTTTCTTTGAACTTTCCGTAGTGAACTTATGTCGGATATACTCGATCAATCGGTAGATTTGATATCTTTGAACCGTCGAACTTTGGTGTATACCTAGACAACCACAAGTCACACAACCAACCCTTAATCATCTTTGGTTCTCATTATTATGTTCGTTTCAGCCATGAACACCGTCTGGTTTCATAAGTGCATAGAGAACTGGCCTTGAAAAATTCTCCTTGAAGCAGCTAACACTTCACACTTACATAAGTGATTCCTAAACGTGTCATCCCATAGATACACTATTTGATATACCCCGTATCAAATTAAAAAATCATTAAAAAGCCTTAATGCTTTATCCTTAGTACTGAACATTGTCTCATCACGAGAATTGACCAAAAGTTTAGTTGACAATGTTGAACCGTCATTAATGACTTTGTTTGATCTCCTTGAACCTAGATCTTGGGATCTCCAGTCTTCTAGGTAGAGTTACCGCCACTATGACTTATTCTCGGCCATAGTCCCATTCCCCTTGATGATTTCTAAACTACCTCTCTAGTTAGGCCTTTTGTAAGTTGATCCGGCACATTATCACTTTACTTTACATAGTCAATCGTGATAATTCCTTTGGAGAGTAACTGCCTAACGGTTTTATGTCTTCGTCGTATATTACGAGATTTACCGTTATACATAACGCTCCCAACCCTTTCAATTGTCGCTTGACTATCGCAATGTATGCATATTGGTGCCAACTGTTTGGGCCAAAATGGAATGTCTTCCAAGAAATTCTGGAGCCATTCAGCTTCTTCACCGGCTTTATCCAAGGCTATGAACTCATCCTCCATTGTAGAGCGGGCAATACATGTTTGTTTGGACGACATCCAAGATACCGCTCCTCCACCAATCGTGAATACATATCCACTTGTGGACTTGGAATCAGTTGATCCGGAGATCCAATTTACATCACAGTATCCCTCAATGATTGCAGGATATTTACTGTAGTGCAAAGCAAAGTCCTGTGTATGTACTAAATACCCCAAAACTCGTTTCATGGCCATCCAATGAGATTGACCTGGATTGCTCGTATATCGACTCAATTTACTTATAACACAAGCTATATCTGGTCGTGTACAACTCTTGATGTACATTAAGCATCCCAACACACGAGCATAATCCAATTGTGATATGCTTTGGTCTTTGTTTTTTGTTAATGCAAGATTCACGTTAATTGGAGTCTTTGCAACTTTAAAGCCCAAGTGCTTGAATTTTTCAAGTACTGTCTTAATATAATGAGACTGTGACAATGCCAGACCTTGAGAAGTCTTATGGATCTTAATTCCCAGAATTGAATCAGCAAACTCCCAAGTCTTTCATAACAAACTTGCTAGTTAAGTCGCATTTATGTTGGCAATGTCATTACCCATTATCAGCATATCATCCACATATAAGCAAATAATGACTATGTGATTTGGAACATTTTTAATGTACACACATTTATCACATTCATTTATTTTAAAACCATTTGACAATATTGTTTGGTCAAATTTCGCATGCCATTGTTTGAGTGATTGTTTTAGTCCGTAAAGGGACTTAACAAGTCTACATACCCTCTTTTCTTTACCTGGAACCACAAACCCTTCAGGTTGTTCCATGTAGATTTCTTCCTCCAACTCTCCATTTAGGAAGGTCGTCTTAACATCCATTTGATGAAGTTCAAGACCATAAACTGCAACTAAAGCTACTAACGTTCGTATGGACGTAATTCTTGTAACTGGAGAGTATGTATCGAAATAGTCAAGACCTTCTCATTGTCCATACTCTTTGACCATAAGTCTTGCCTTAAATTTGTCAATAGTGCCATCATCTTAAAGATCCATTTAGAACCCAACGGTTTATTTTCAGAAGGAAGATCAACCAATTCTCATGTATAGTTGTTTAATATGGATTCTATTTCACTACTGACTGCCTCTTTCTAAAACAATGATTCCAAAGAAGACATAGCTTCTTTAAATGTTTGAGGCTCATTTTCCAATAAGAAAGTCACAAAATCTGGTCCAAATGAAGTAGACGTTCTTTGATGTTTACTACGTCTTGGATCCTCCTGATTAAGTGTACTTTCTTTTGTTTCTTCCCGAGGTCGTTTAGATCCTTCACCAATCTACTCACATTCCGTTTTATACATATATATCTTTTCAAAGAACTCAACATTATCTGATTCTATAACCGTATTATTATGAATGTCGGGATTTTCTGATTTATGAACCAGAAATCGATATGCTTTACTATTAGTCGCATATCCTATGAAAACATAATCAACAGTTTTTGGTCCTATTTTTACCCTTTTGGGATCATGAACTTGCACTTTTACCAAACACCCCCACACTTTAAAATAATTCAAGTTGGGCTTCCTTCCTTTCCATTTTTTATATGGAAAGGATTGTGTTTTGCTATGGGGAACTCGATTTAATATTCGATTAGCCGTAAGAATGGCTTCCCCGACAAGTTCTATGGCAAACCATAACTTATCAACAATGCGTTCATCATCTCCTTTAATGTACGATTCTTTCTTTCCGCAATCCCATTGGATTGGGGCGTGTAAGGGGCCGTTGTTTGATGAATAATTCCATATTCTAAACATGTTTCTTCAAAAGGAGATTCATATTCACCACCCCTATCACTTCTTTATCATTTTGATTTTCTTGTTAAGTTGCGTTTCAACTTCATTGTTGTATTGCTTGAATGCGTCTATTGCTTCATATTTACTATTAAGCAAGTAAACATAGCAATATCGAGTACTATCATCAATAAAAGTTATGAAATACTTCTTTCCACCGCGAGATGGTATTGAGTTCATGTCACAAATATCTGTGTGAATTAAGCTGACTTATAAGGATGTTTAACATACTTAGATTCCACACATACTTGACATTTTGATTAGTCGCATTCAAACTTAGGCAATACTTCCAAATTAATCATTTTCGACAAGGTTTTGTAATTGACATGACCCAAACGTACATGCCATAATTCATTTGACTCAAGTAAGTGAGACGAAGCTGAAATTTTATTATTACTTTCAACAACCATTACATTCATCTTGAAAAGGCCCTCGGTGAGGTAACCTTTTCCTACAAACATCTCGTTCTTACTTATTACAACCTTATCGGATATAAATACACATTTAAAGCCATTAACAAGAAGTCCAGCAGAGACTAAATTCTTCATAATCACGGGAACATGAAGGACGTTGTTCAAAGTCACCACTTTGCCGGAAGTCATTTTGAGAAATATCTTCCCACATCCTTCAAACTTGGCCTTTGAAGCATTTCCCATAGAAATCGTCTCATCGGGTCCAACAGGAGCATAAGTAGCAAAAGCTTCTCTAGCAGCACAAACACGGCGAGTGGCTCCAGAATCAATCAACCACTCTTTATGATTGTCCACCAAGTTGTATCGGAAAGCATGGCACACAAGTCATCAACATCATCATGCTTTTCAACCATGTTTGCTTGACCCTTCTTGTTTTCTTTCTTCGGAGCACGACAATCCGTAGATTTGTGTCCGGCTTTTCCACAGTTGTAGCAATTCCACTGAACCACTTCTTGCTTGGGTTGTATTTCGGCCCAGAAGCCTTCTTCCTCTTTTTGTTCTCTTCAACAATATTTGCTCACATTATTATTGAGTTTCCACAACCTCTCTTGTCAGCAGCTTTATTTTCCTCTTCGATTCTCAACCGAACAATGAGATCTTCAAGGGACATCTCCTTGCATTTGTGTTTCAAATAATTTTTGAAGTCCTTCCACAACGGAGACAATTTCTCAATCATCGCTGCTACTTGGAATGCTTCATTGATGACAAGACCTTCTATGAAAATTCTGTTAGTAAACATAATAAAATTAATATTACCAATATTAGTATTAATTCTACTTATACCTTCAGCAAGGAGATCGTGAATAATCACTTGCAATTCCTGGACTTGAGTAATAACAGATTTGCTATCTACCATTTTGTAGTCCAAAAACTTTGCAGCAACGACCTTCTTCAATTCGACATCTTCAGTTTTGAACTTCTTTTCAAGCGATATCCACAGTTCTTTTAACATTTCCATGCCACTATAGACGTTATACAAAGCATCCTCCAGCCCGCTTAGAATATAATTCTTGCACAAAAGATCTGAATGCTTCCACGCCTCAATCACGAGAAAGCGTTCAGTCTCTGGAGTTTCATCTGACAGCACAGGAACATCTTCCTTGATGAACTTTTGGAGACTTAGAGTAGTCAAGTAGAAGAACGTCTTTTGCTGCCAACGCTTGAAATCAATCTCGGAAAATTTTTCGGGTTTCTCAGCCGGTGCCAATGCTGCCGGTGTTGTTCGGCTAGTTGAGGCATTAGCAGTTACCATCGGAACAATTTGATTTCCGTTGTCATTCGTCATTTCTGTAAAAAAAAAATGACACAAACGTTAAAATCACGTAGATTTTAATCTCCAATAGAGTACAAAACCACAAAAGTTTTACTCTCCAGAAACATTGAATATAACACAAATACAGAAAATATATTAAATTCCTTAAGCTTGTTAGTAAACTGTATTTGTAAAATAATTATGGACAAAATAAAATAACATAAACATAAATGTAAATGAAATAACAAAACCAATTCGAGCCCACTGTATTCACAGTGTTTCTTTAAGGAATTTGAAGAGGTGCAACTCTTCAGAATGGTTGTTTTTGCAAAGCGGCCATAGAATAGATGCCATGATATAATTGGCTGTTTACTCAACAATAAAGAGGAAAAATTGAAGGGTAGTTAATTTTCTGTTACAAAAATAGAAAACTGAATATTGGATAACTGAAATGGATTTAATATTAATATTTATTTTAATATTAATATTTTGTTATTAAACTTAATATTTAATAATTTCTGTTAATATTTACTATTAACAAATAAATCTGGTCCAAAAATTAATCAATCAATCGATTGACCGAAGCCGAGGCCGAGCCGAGCGAGCGACGATGACGACGACGACGACGACGCGATGCTTGCCTTCTTCTCAACTCTTTATGAGCTAGAAGAAGAGCAATTGCTTATATACACATCAAAAACCTTTTCCCTCTTCTTATATGGGACAATCAAGGAGGGAACTTCAAATATTAATCAAATATTTATTTTTTCCTCCATTTTCCATTCACCCTATTTTAAGTTGTTAATGCTTTATAAACCCCAACAAAAATACCCTTCAATATTCTTTTTAGGGGGTAAAAAATTATACCTTTAAATATTCATCTTTAGAGATAGTATCTAGAAAATCATACAAATTCAGACATTTTAACTTGAAAAGTTGAAAAAAATTACTTATTCTTTAGATACATGTCACTTGAAAAACATTTTCCAAATGCCCTAATCAATGAAGTCATAATAAAATTGCCATCTGAATTTGAACATAATTATTACTTTGTACTTCCAATGAGGTTGATTATTATTTATATGAAATATCATATAGTAATTATCATATTACAAAAGTCAAACGCCGCGTAAAATCTTTTCACTAATGTCTTTGTAATAAGTTCAAGTGGGAAAGTGGTTGGAGTTGTTGAAGCTACTACTATGAAATTATATGGAAATTTTCAAGACAAACCAACACATGATGGGTACGTCTTACGCTATTGACACTTTCAAAGAATTCGAAATTTTCTTTTTGTTTCTTTTTCACCTTATCTATTTCATCCATCCATTTTATTGAAAGATACAAAACCATACACGAGACAACATGAGGCCAATACACATAAATCATAATGCTTCTCGTCCCAACAAAAACAAAATACAGGTTCAAAATACATGGAATAGAATGATTCACTATAATTATTATAAATGGTTTACTCGAGCTGTGTTTCAGCATGTTTTTCTTGAGCCAGGGTCTACCCGAAATAGCTTTTCTATCTAAAAAAAGTAAGATACGTTTTTCCTATACCGCAATCTCCCTAGACCCTACTTTTAGGATCACATTGGATATATTATTTGTGTTCATCGGCACAAAATATGCCAACAATGACTTACTAAGAGGTCTTGGATGCCTTAAAAAATTATATATAAGAGGAACAAATTAAAAACACCATAGAGATTCAAGGTAAAGCGTATGATTTTTGGTTTCAATTAGAGTATTAATTTATTATTTTTTAATATATGCAAATTATGTTGAGCAAAAGTAATATAATGTAAATTTTAGGGTTTCATAGATAAAGATTTATATAGGGAATATTTGAAAGTGGCATTAGTCTTTGCTATCTGGAATTAAAGTCCAAAACAAACTTTCACGACACTAATTTCATGTTCCAGTGTTTCACTCCCATCAATTATTCTATTCTTTCAATAACCAGATAACTTAAATTAGGCGGAAAACTTGTAATTAACTTCATGATACAATGTCCGTATGGAAGGTGAAAACAGCAAGTCAGTTTTCGGACCGGTAATTGAAAGATAGTCCGCATTTGCAAAGTTACAGAAAAATAGCCACTATTATGCTGGAACACGGAAAGTCCCGACATAATATACTCCAACATATTATGCTGAAATATTTCGTATTTTTAACTGTGTATTTGTTCAGATTTTATCTTTACATAAAAATGACTAAATTTCGAGTACTTTTGAAACTTTGGCAATATTTCAATTACCAGTTATAAATTTGGTTATTTTTGAATTTCATCCCTATATTCATCTACTAATTGGGTTATGCGACTATTCTTTATGATATTTCTAATATAAGACAAATCCCAAATTCAATATTAATGTCTTGGGATAACAAGGCTCACTAACTTAGTATTTAAGCCTTATGAAAACTTAGTATTTATTGAAAAAATAATATACACACCATAATACATAAGTATACACCCTATGATAATCTCCGTAACAACAAAATCATTTAATATATTATGTGACACCAATTCTGAAATTTTTCTGGTGCAGAAGCCAGAGAACACTGCAATTCCGGAACGACACATCAAAAGCTTCTCTTCTAACCTATTCCAAAGGATCAAAACTTTCATACGCTTGGAGTTTATACTTATCAATACATTTATAAATCTAATGACTTACAGAAAAGACAATTACTGCAAAGGTAAGACGTTATACTTAGTAGAGGCTGATTCAATTAGATAAAAATCTTGATACATTTAAGTATACATTTCACAAGCATCAAATCTGAAAAATGATTTTGCAGACACATTTCTCATCCTAACTCATCGCGGTTGATTATTTAAATAGTAGACCATTTCTAACAGATTATCTAGATCGTAAACCTATTGTCAGCTAGTCAAAGATCAATAAAGGATAAGCAAAAGAGAGCATTTTCAATTTCAAACAGAGGTGTAGACCAGCTCCCTTACCACTAATAGCAGGAAACATAACAAAGCTTCAGAAGTTTGCATGTTAAAATAACAAAGCTTCGGAAGACATGACAAATATACAATGCATCTAAAGATCTCATATATACCAGATTCAGGCTACGAACATGACTCTCCTTATTCAGCAATAGATGGTTTTCGAGTCACAATGCACTTTGACTCTTTAGTTTCTCAGACCAATCATGAAACACAACTAGAAAAGCTGAGCCTGAGATCACTTAACCTCACCATCCTCTCTGAGAACCACCAGATGAATGTCCATTCAACCTGTCTAAGACAGCATTAAAATCAACAGACTGACCACTTTCCTCAAGCCTTTGGATCACATTAACAACATGATCAGCGCGGTAGCCCATACTCACTAGCTTTTCAATCAGCTCATTGTATGGATGGTTGCGCACCAACTGAGGTGGACGAACCATCAGATTTGCACTGGGGGTAGGCTGAGGATTTTGGGGAGGGAAGCTGGAGGGAGGATAACCACTTTGTGAGAAATTTGGTTGTGGTGGTGGATGGCCCCTTGTGCCTTCACCATCATACATCACATATGCATTTCCTGGAGAGAGTGTTGGATGAGCTCCACTAGCTGTATACCCGTCGCCCACTGCAGCAAATGAAGGCTTAAGATGCGGCAGCGCAGGCTGTTGCTGAAGGGGCCTACTAGATCTATCATACCCATAAGTCATTGCTTCGGGACGGCTAGCAACTGGTTGAGATATTCCAGAAAATGGCACTTGCATTGGCATACTATTGGGCACCGTCTCAGGAGTAGGATTAGGCTGACTGGGGGGATAAGAGGGATAAACAGCAGGTGATGTAGGTCTAGCTTGCTGTTGCATACTTGGTATTTGTGAATGTTGAACCTGTTGTGGCACCTGTTGGGCCCACTGCTGCTGATATTGGGGCATTGACTGGACTTGTGGTGCCTGATTCACCTGAGGTGGCGCTGGCTGTGGTGGTACTTGCATTTGAGGATTTCGATACTGGGAGTCAGATGACAAATACTGACCTTGAGACAACTGAGTTGGAGCTTGTTGATTTACCATCTGAGGAGGGGGTAAATAATATCCTTGTGACGGGGGCATACTTTGGGATGGAATCGGTTGCGGAGGCTGCACTGGTAGCTGTTGTGGCTGCTCCACAGGTCGGTTAGTAAGAGAAGCCTGGGGTGCCACTTGATGAGGTAGTGCAAGAGCCAGTTGCTGTCCATGCACTTCAGGTGAGTTATCACTTTTTTTAGCATCAGACAGGTGTTGAGCATTCTTCTCCTCATTCTGCTGAGAATTGCTGGATGAAGTTGAGTCTTTCTGTGCAAGCTGAAGCTTGGCCAGCTCCTTTTGAGTTTCAGCAAGTTCTTGTTTATCTCTAAGAATCTGCACAGCTCGGTGGACCTGCAGGAAGAGCAGTTTAGTATATCAATAGTCGTTTAAGTTTTTTAATGGAATCAACAGCTATTTAAGTTATAGACACAATGTGAATCAACAGATGGTTCAGGCAAGGCATGTGAAGAGGAGAGACAACGATGCCCCGGCGAGTCAAAGGAGAAGCAGAGGGAGGCCTAGGAAGTAATGGGGAAAGGTGATCAGACAGGACATGACACTACTTCATATTACCAACGACATGACCCTCGACTGGAAGGTGTGGAGGTCAAAAATTTGGGTTGCGGGTTGACAGGTAGTCGAGCGTCTCTTCTAGTCGGACTAGTAGTATTAGCACTAGTCTTGTATTCTCTTATTCCGAGTTCTTTGTTGTTAGACGATGTGGCATTATTGCCGTTAGTTTTCGCACTTCTCTTATAGCTTCGTATTCCTAGATTTTTTGCTATTATATCTCAAGCTATTTGTTTCTGTTATCTTATTTCGTTGCCATTGTTACCGTTTGTTTATTTTGTCCTTTTCACTGTTCTTAAGCTGAGGGTCTATCGGAAACAACTTCTCTTCCTTCGTAAGGTAGGGGTAAGGGCTGTGTACACGTTACCCTCCCCAGACCCCACGTGTGGGATTGCAATAGGTTTGTTGTTGTTGACACAAAGTGATGGAAAAACCATTGAACACCAAAAAGCAACTTGAAAATTGCCGGTGGGCAAGAACAAAATCATCCATATGCCTTAGACCCAACAAAAGCACAAATTCAAAGGTATAAGAGCATGAGAAAATGCATCTAGAGCTTCAAGCACAAACACAACAAAAAAACACGTCTCTGCAGAAAAATAGGAAAGAAAACTATTCCAAGTGAATCGTCATTATTGTTGTTTATGTTATAATGGGGAGTTATTCTATTCACAACAAATTACCTCCAAATTTCCTCCAAACTACACCAACCCAAATCAGATAATAGTGAATTTTGTCAACTGGCCATGTTAACTAATGGCGAAGATGTCCAGTAAAAACTTCTCTTAGGCCTCATTTGTTTTTTCTTAAGATTAAGACGTCTGAATCTGAATACACATCTGAATATCAAGATGTGTATTAAGATTAAGACATCTGAATCTGAATACACATCTGAATATATTAAGATGTGTATTAAGATCTGAATAAAAATAATTAAGACTGTTTGATTTTTAATATCTGAATGTATAAAATTTATCTTTATTTGAAAATTAATAAACATAAAATTCCAATCAAATACTAACTAATCTAATATTCTATCAATAAAATATATAATTTTTTAAAATATGATAGTTGTTGGTGGTGATGGTTAACGAGTGATAGAGGCGGTGGTTGGTTGTAGTTTTGGTTGATGATGGTGGTTCATGCTAGTAACTAGTAATAATTGGTAGTGGTGGCGATTATGTTTGAGGATGGTGGTGGTGGGTGATGATAGTTAATAATGGTGGGTGGTGGTAGTAGTTGTGACTGAGAAAAGTGGTGGGTGGGTTGTGGTAGGTTATAATAATGGGCAGTGTCAGCTGTGGTTGTTGATGGTGATGGGGTGGTCAGTTGTGCTAGTTGAGGTGGATGAGTGTTGATTGTGGGTGAGAATGATATATGGTGGTCGGAGTGGTGGGGATAGTGGGTGGTGATGGTCGATAATGGTGGC
>ML297224.1:32732-60589 GCA_005239495.1 Nicotiana undulata
GTGGTGGTGGTAGTTGATAATGGTAGGCGGTGGCGGCAGTTAATAATGAATATGTGATAGCATCTTAATGAAATTAAGTCTTTGTTATAGATCTTAACCCTACAGACCTATTCAGACTCATTAAGTGGTTGTGAAGTAAAAAAAACAAACACACTTAATGATTAAGACCTGAATAATTAAGATTCAGACTTTAAAAACAAACGCACTTAATGTCTGAGATCTGAATGATTAAGATTCAGACCTCCATTAAGTGCAAACAAATGAGGCCTTAGTGCAGTCACATTTTAAAGCTAAACACAGATCCTCACACACAAACTTATCCAGCGACTACAGGTCCAAGAAAATTCTGCAGGCATAAAGCTGCTGATTGCAAGTAAAGAACCAAGAAACACATGTCCCTATATGTCCCTCAGTTAAACTACACCGAAATGTGGGCTGCCTTATATAAGTAACAAGTCAATTTTTCAACTAATTTAAGACAGAAGGGAGTGGTAAGCTTTTAAGACTCTAACTTTATGTAACTCCCACAATACGCCAGGAACTAACCTCTTGGACATGCTTCTCAAGAGCCTTAAGTTTTGAATCTGCCTCACCATGATCCCGAACTAAATCAGAGCGCATTTCTCCAATAGACTTATCAAGATTGTAACAGTATAATTCCAACTGCGACAAGCGTGAGCTGATTCCCTCTAGGAAACGCATGAGATTGTCGGCATATTTCTTCATGGTCTTCTCCACAGTACATATCATGTCTTGATTGAAGGAAGATTCTTCTGGTGGACTGTATGCTGGAGCAGGAAACATTGATGACCTTGTCATTCTGCTTTTGTGGAACTCCTACTCAATACAAGAGCAAAATTAAGTTAAAATTCTTAAAAAGCAATGCTTCTATAATTTTGTAATTGAGGTATACTGAGTGTACAAACTTTTACATCCTCCCAGCTATATGAAGGAAACCAATTGGTTATATTAGATGAATATAGAAGCATGGATCTTTGTAACAATACTTGCAAAGATTACATAATCATTATGGTGGAGTAGAACTAAATTGTTATGATAACGCCAAATGATCCAAATAAGGCTCATTAGTGCAACTATTTGATGGTCGCTTTCAACATGCTAGATAAAACCAAGACTCAAGTTTCACCATCAGACATTAAAACCAGTTCAACCCGAGAATATTGTGCGCCAAATGATTTTTTTTCCATCAATACTGCGCGAAATGATATAATCAATACTGTGCTAAATGATTTCAATGAAATACAACTTCTTATACCATACATAAATTGGCATGAGACAGTATCGGCTTCTCATCCTGGTCAAACTTTAGTCACCTAATTTTGCAGTTTCATTTCTTCGATTTGTTTATTCAAAAAAGAGAGGAGAAGAATCCATAGGGAAGAAGGGGCCAAATCATCACTTGGGAAAAGGGAAGGTAATGGAGAGGCATCAACGCTTTTAGCTCCCAGCTTACAGGACAATATATCAAGAATGACTATTACAAGCTGAATTGAGTTAGTAAACCTTTGGCTCTTGAAAATCACAAAAGATTCTCAACACTGTCTTTATAATTTCTCTTCTATAACTCAGTTCCTACAAATTTTGAAGCAAAGAAAGATATCGAGGAAAAGTTCAACATAGGAGCTTGAAAAGAACACGATGAATAACACCAGAAATGCAAGCATGGAAGTGAAGGTGAGGCTGTATCAGAAATGGAAATCAAACTCTTTCTTCAACAAATGCACATAAGCCAGTGTATGGCAAGCACCACCAACAACGATGCTAACAACATTATTTTTAAAGCATCTTTTCACCGACCTATCAAATTAGGGGAAGAACCCAGTTAGCAACCAACTGGACGCATATTGAGCAGACAAGGTCACTCCAATAACCATATAGAAAACTGTATCAGAATGCTCTCTTCATCCCCTTTGCTATAAAGCAGCATATGTTTCAATGTTCTCTCTGTTTCCAAAATATTGTATCTCATTTTCTCAAGCAATCCTAAAAACCAAAGCACAAGTTACAGCTATTCCTTACCAGCAAAAAATTTCATTTCAATAGCAAAATGCAACACGACACAAAAATAACATAAACCTAGCTTTGATCAAGGGCATTCACTTGAGGCACAAAATCTGTACCAAATTCCTAAATCAGCAACTATTAGCATAATCCGACAGCAATTTCACTAAATTCCCCCGTAAATCTCAAAACCCTAAAGATCAACAAGCATAACTAACCCAAAAACTTTCACCTTATATTACATAGGGAAAAATAATAGTGAGCACCTTAGCAGAATTGGGAGCGATTACAGGATCAGAATGGGTTCCATTAGATGGGTCTTGATTAGCAGCAAAGTCTTCATAAGAACACAAAATATCATCCGACCCGAAATCAAAACCACCATTGTTTGGTCTACCCGATGATCCAGATGCCATTTTTCAACGATCCAAAACCTAGGGTTTCGCTTCTATTACCAAATTAACCCAAAAAATAACCTAGAAAAAGGGATAAAGTTTGTTTCTTGGTAGAGAGAGAGGTATATTTTGGGAATAGTAGAGTTGCTTTGCTTCGCTGCTAAACAGGAAAGTCCGTCGTACTGTAATTTGTAGATTCGTACAACTGCTACTGCACTTCGTACTCGTATTTATTTATACTTGTACTTTGTATTTATTTTTCTGTTCCCGTTCTTTTCATACGTTTTGACTTTATTTTTTTCTTAGCGTGAAAATTATGGGTTGCTGAAATTAAGATAAGCTTAATGACCGACCTCGGAAAATAAAAATGACCGACCACAATGATTGTGTGGTAGGTTATATGTTTTCTGTTATAAAATCTTTAGGAAACGTACATGTCCACTGCTACCACTATTTTAACTTAGATGTATATAATTATTTTGTAACTCTTACACCTTCATAATCTTTTCTCATGATTTCAAAGGTTAATGTCATGTTTAAGACAATTCTTTTGTAATCTATAATGTAATAGTATAAATAGAGGTATGAAATGTGATATGTTACACACTTGAACACTTGATGAAATAAGAAAGTTATCTCTTCTTCTTTTATTCTACTTATCTTCTTGTCTACATTGTTACTTTGAGCTACTTTAATACGTTATCAGCACGAAGTTGAGCTTTTTTCGTTGTTCAGGTATATTTGCTTATTTTGTTTTCTTCGTCGTATATTTTAATTTCATGATTAGTGTCTTTAATATGCAATTTCATAATTTCTCACATCTATAAATATGTGTAAAAATAAAGAATTTTATGTTTCTTTATTTTAAGTTATTCGCATAATTGTTATGTGAAAATTGCTAATTTTCATGTTAGTAGAATTAATAATAGAAAAATACTTATTTTATGTTGTTCGGCATTTGAAATTATGTTAAAGTTAGAAGACAATTTTTTTTTCTAGTTAACATCAAGTATTCTAATAATTTGAAGAGAAAAAAAAAATAATATTCTTTTCTATGAAATTATCACTTTAGTGTATATAAATCGCAAATGTGATATTATGTCAATTTTTAATATTCTTTCACTACTATCCTAATGATTTCTAATTATTTATCTTCTTTGATAGTTTTCACTATGTCGAATTTGTCAAAGCTTGAGTTTGTGGCACTTGACATTTCTGGAAAGAATTACCTATCATGGGTTCTCGATGCTGAGATTCACTTAGCCGCTAAAGACCTCGGTGACACCATTACTCAGGATAATGAGGCATCGAGCCAGAACAAAGCGAAGGCCATGATTTTCCTTCGTCATCATTTGGATGAAGGTTGAATATTTAACAATGAAAGATCCACTTGAATTGTGGACTGGCCTGAAAGAAAGGTATGATCACCTTAAGGCTACGGTATTGCCAAGGGCTCGATATGAGTGGATGCACTTACGGTTGCAAGATTTTAAGACCGTAAGTGAGTATAACTTTGTTGTATTTCGAATAACTTCCCAGTTGAAATTATGTGGGGATGTTATGAATAATGATAATTTGTTGGAAAAGACTTACGACTTTTCATGCCTCAAATATGGTACTTCAACAGCAATACCGTGAAAGGGGTTTTAAAAAGTATTCTGAATTGATCTCATGCCTTCTGGTGGCTGAGCAACATAATACCCTTTTGCTTAAAAATCATGAAGCCCGTCCCATAGGGTCAGCTCCACTTCCTGAAGCGAATATGACAACTAGACGTGATAAGTCTGGAAAAAAACTAATAATCATGGCCATATGAATGTATGTGGGCATTGCAATGGTAAGAGACGATATAATAGTCGTCATCATGGTGGTCATGGCAAACGAGAGAAAAATATGTGTTCTCAAAATAATCCTTCAAGAGGCAAAAGCGGTAACTGCCACCGCTGTGGCATGAAAGGTCATTAGAAATTTGAATTCCGTGCACCTCAGCATTTTGTCAGGCTTTATCAAAACTCCATCAAAATAAAGGCAAATAATGTTGGAACATCTTCTGCTAATGCCCAGAGGAGTCTCACTTGACCTTTAAAAATGATTTTGAGGCAGGACCTTCAAACAAAAATGATGACACTGCCGAGTCAAATCTTGCTTTGAATAATGATGATTTTGAAGGTCTCGATGATCTTACTCATTTGGAAGTTGAAGACTTCTTTGGGGATCAAAACTAAAGTTTGATCGTTAAACTAGGAAATGCAATTATGTTGTTATTTTATTTTCAATATTTCTTTTCTCTCATTTTAAAGTTGTTTTTATGTTTAAGTAGTACTTAAGTTGTCATGTGTTATTGTTAGTTTTTCCGTATTTCTCATGGTGTACTTTTATTTTTTTTATGAAGAAAATAAAATTTCCCAGTCTTCAATTGGATCCAAGATGAGTAATGAAAATTTGTGCCTTTTTGATAGTGCTACAACTCACATAATATTAAGAGAAAAGAAAATTTTCTCTTATTTGGTTATGAAAAAGGTATATATATGTTAATACAATATCTGGTAGTACAAAGTTAATTGAGGCCTCTCGAAGAGCGACCTTATTACTACCAGGAGGAATGATATTAACTATTGATAATGCAATGTATTGTAGTAAGTCTCAAAGAAACTTGTTGAGTTTCAAAGATATTCGCCAAAATGGCTACCATGTTGAGACTTCTAATGAAGGAAATGTTGAATACCTTTATATTACTACAATAAAAGCGGGGGAAAAAGGTGTGCATGAAAAATTACCCGCATTTTCTTCTGGATTGTACTAAACAAATATTGGTGTGGTTGAATCATATGCCATAGTAAACAAAAAGTTTACTATTTCTAATGATTTTATCATTTGGCATGACCGGTTAGGCCATCCTGGTTCTAACATGATGCGCAGAATAATAGAGAATTCAAATGTGCACACGTTGAAGAATAAGAAGATTCTTCAATTTAAGGAATTCTCTTGTGCTGCTTGTTCTCAAGGAAAATTGGTTACTAAACCATCAGCAGTTAAAGTTGGGATTGAATCCCCTGCATTTCTGGAACGTATACATGGTGATATATGTGGGCCTATACACCCTCCATGTGGACCATTCAAGTATTTTATGGTCTTGATAGATGCATTTACAAGATGGTCACATGTGTGCTTATTGTCAACTCGTAATATGACATTTGCGAGATTGTTGGCCCAAATAATAAGGTTAAGAGCAAAATTTCCAGATTATGCAATTAAGATAATTCGTCTTGATAATGCTGGTGAATTTACATCTCAGGCCTTTACTGATTATTGTATGGCCACTGGAATAAAAGTTGAGCATCCAGTTGCTCATGTTCATACTCAAAATGGTCTAGCAGAATCATTGATTAAATTTCTTCAACTAATAGCTAGACCATTGCTAATGAGGACAAAACTTCCCCTTTCAGTATGGGGACCTGCTATTTCGCATGCAGCAGCACTTGTGCGCATAAGGCCAACCAGTTATTATGAAGTCTCGCCATTACATTTGGCTTTTGGTCAGGAGCCAAATATTTTCCATCTAAGAATTTTTGGATGTGCGGTATATGTTCCAATTGATCCACCACAACGCACAAATACGGGTCCCCAAAGAAGGTTGGGAGTATATGTTGGTTATGAATCTCCTTCTATTATAAAATATTTGGAGCCTATGACAGGAGATTTGTTTACAGCCAGATTTGCTGATTGTCATTTTAATGAATCAGTTTTCCCAACATTAGGGGGAGAAAATAAACGGCTGGAAAAAAGAGAGAGATTGGAACGTATTATCTCTATCTCATTTGGATCCTCATACAAATCAATGTTAATAAGAAGTTCAAACGATCATTTATATGCAAAAAATTGCAAATCAATTGCTAGATGCATTTACTAACCTTCCACGGGTTACTAAATCACATATTCCAGCTGTAAATGCTCCAATTCGAGTTGATGTCCCAGCTGGACAGTATGATAATGCAAATGAGTCTAGGCCACGCCTTAAACGTGGTAGACCAATCGGTTCCAAGGATAAAAATCCCCGAAAAAGGAAAGGAGCAAATGATCAAGTTGATCATAGCATGGAGGCAATTGCTCAAGAGGAGAATAAAGACATAGTAATTGATAAGACCTCACATGAGGTTCTAGTACATGGAAATGATGAAAATGAAGAGATCTCAATAAGCTATGTCTCTACGGGTAAAAGGTGGAACCGAAATAATGTTGTTGTTAGCAACAGTTTTGCATATAATGTTGCAGTTGACATAATGCAACAGGATAAGGATCTTGAGCCAAAATCTGTCGATGAATGTAGACTAAGAAATGATTGGCCAGAATGGAAAAACGCAATTCAAGCGGAATTGGCTTCACTCGAAAAACGTGAAGTATTTGGACCAATAGTCCGAACGCTTGAAGGTGTCAAGCCAGTGGGGTACAAATGGGTTTTTGTGCGAAAACGAAATGAGAAAGGTGAAGTCGTAAGATACAAAGCACGACTTATTGCACAAGGGTTTTCGCAAAGACCTGGCATTGATTATATGGAGACATATTCTCCTGTGGTAGATGCAATTACCTTCAAGTATCTAATAAATCTTGCAGTCCATGAAAGCTTGATAAGCGGTTGATGGATGTTGTCACAACCTACTTATATGTCTCCCTAGACAATGAAATTTTTATGAAAATACCCGAAGGATTTAAAGTTCCGGAAGCACATAAAAATTCAAGGGAAACTTGTTCAATAAAGCTTCAGAAATCCTTGTACGGATTGAAGCAATCAGGGAGAATGTGGTACAATCGTCTTAGTGAGTATTTGCTAAAGGAAGGGTACAAAAATGACCCTATTTGCCCCTGTGTCATTAATAAGAGGCCGGGATCTGAATTTGTCATCATAGCTGTGTATGTTGATGACTTGAATATCATTGGAATCTCTAAAGAGCTTCCAAAGGCTGTAGAGTATTTGAAGAAAGAATTTGAAATGAAAGATCTTAGTAAGACAAAACTTTGTCTTGGCCTACAGATTGAGCATGTAACAAATGGAATTTTTGTCCATCAATCAACATACACTGAAAAGGTGTTAAAGCGATTTTACATGGATAATGCACATCCATTGAGTACCCCAATGGTTGTGATATCGCTTGACATAAATAAAGATCCATTCTGGCCTCAAGAAAATGACGAAGAGCTTGTTGGTGATGAAACTCCATATCTTAGTGCAATTGGGGCACTGATGTATCTTGCTAACAATACCCGGCCAGATATCGCATTTGCTGTAAGCTTATTAGCAAGATTCAGTTCCTCCCCAACAAGAACACATTGGAATGATGTTAAGCATATATTTAGATATCTCTACGGGGAACTCTAGATATGAGATTGTTCTATTCTAATGAATTCAAGTCAGAAATGGTTGGCTATGCCGATGCAGGTTATTTGTCTGATCCACATAAAGTCCGATCTCAAACAGGCTATTTGTTTACATATGGAGGTACAACTTTATCATGGCGTTCAATGAAACAAACTATAGCTGCCACATCTACTAATCATGCTGAGATAATAGCCATTCATGAAGCTAGTCGGGAATGTGTTTGGTTGAGATCAATGACCCAACATATTCAAGAAATGCGTGGTTTTCTTATGGAGAAAGATAATACAACTATACTATATGAAGACAATGATGCTTGCATCGCTCAACTGAAAGGAGGATACATCAAAGGAGACAGAACAAAACACATTTCACCAAAGTTCTTTTTCATGCATGATCTTCAACAAAATGGTGAAATTAATGGTCAACAGATTCGTTCATGTGAAAATTTGGCTGATCTGTTCACTAAGGCATTACCAACGTCAACATTTGAGAAGTTGAGACAGAAGATTGGAATGCGGTGTCTTCGAGAAATAAAGTGATGTTTTCATGAGGGGGAGTAAGATAAGCGTTGTACTCTTTTTCCCTTAGCCTAGGTTTTGTCCCACTAGGTTTTCCTGGTAAGGTTTTTAACGAGGCAGCAAATAAAGCTTATTACAGATATGTGTACTCTTTTTCCTTCACTAAGATTTTTTTTCCCACAGGTTTTTTTTCTTAGTAAGGTTTTAACGAGGCATATTATCTATTTTGTGGACATCCAAGGGGGAGTGTTATAAAATCTTTAGTAAATGTGGATGTCCACTACTCCCACTACTTTCACCCATGATGTAAATAACCTTCCACTACTTATCACTTTTATGATTGTAACTCCCACACCTCCATAACCTCTCCCCATGATATTCCCCATGATCTCAAAGGTTGATGTCATGTTTAAGACAATCCTTTAGTAACCTACAATGTAATAGTATAAATACATGCATGAAATGTGATATGTTATACACTTGAACACTTGATGAAATAAGAAAATTATCTCTTCTTCTCTTATTCTACTTATCTTCTTGTCTACATTGTTACTTTGAGCTACACTTTTAATATTTTCTATATTATTATTTTTTTGGGTCATTTTCGCCATTTTTATTGCATTCTTTTGCCTAGACTACATTCCACTTCACTCTTGAAGATTTTTATATTAAAATTTTTTTCCCCTTTCTTTGAGCTCTTTTGTGGACGATATTTATACCTTTTTTCAATAAGGTATTCTCATATCTATTATCTTTTATATAGTAGCTATATACGGTAGAAATCGGGGCTACCGGATTTTATAATTCGATCGAAACTGGAGCGTTACATCGAAGAACTGAGACATTGAGTTCGAGATCGAAGTCTCTTCCTAGATCGAGGTCAGTATAAATGGAAGCCAAGGGAATTAGATTCCGAGTAACGTCAGGGATGGCTTAATGGGAAAGCGAGATATCCACCACTAGTCGAGAATCGTGACGTGAATCTCGGAACGAATCAAATCAGAAGCGGTTAATTAGTTGTTGATACGATTTCCTTCTGTAATAAGAGATATACCATAATTAGGATTCCTCTACTATATAAAGAGGAGTTCCAATCATTTGTATGCATCATTATTCACTGAGAAAAAGCTATACAACTCTTTCTTTCTTGCTTGTTACTGTTCAGCAGATTATTCTATCTTAATTTTTCTTGTACTGTTATCACCATGATAGTGCCTTAATTCGAGGCCGAAGTTATGTTCGCACGCTAGTTTGATTTATTTCTAGTTAATTCTGTTATGTACTTACGCATTTATCAATTGGTATTGAGTGATATTACATATCCTTAAAACCACAATATAAGTTTAATTGTTATCCAAATTTTAGGGTCAACAATTTGGCGCCCACGTGGGGCTAAGGATAATAGTGATTATTCAACACTTATTCCGATAACACACACTACTTTACGCTTGCTCTTGTCAAGTTTTTTTGTTTTCAGGATAAAATATGTCAAACTCACAAACAACACCCACACATGGTGATAATGGCCTCGGATTCCACGGGGAAAATGAAGATGTAGTTTCTCCAGGGGTCGAGGTGACACAAGCTGATCTCGAGGGAGCACCAGTTTCCAATCCAGTCGACGTCAATTCGCATATTGCTCTAAATGCGAATATGGACGCGGACCCCAAAGAGAGTGTACGTAGGGAAGGCCGATCTGGTGTTCGAGGACACAGGGCGGAGGAGATGGAGGAGTCAGTCTCCAAGTGATATTTGAGATGTTGCAGGCTCAACAAACCGCTATTGCACAATTACAAAATCAACATCGAATGCTGAATGAGGTTGAACCGGAAGCCGCCCGCCAGACTGAGCCAGTACCAGAAAGGTCGAATGCTAGTGAATCGGGGGCTGCCCCTGCAATAATGAATATTTTCGAGGAGATCACCAAACGAATTGAATCGGGATAGAAGAAAATTGAGGCAAATGATAAGAAAGTAGAAACGTACAATTCCCAAGCGGATCAGATACCGGGGGCACCGTCAATTTTGAAAGGGATGGATTCACATAAATTTGTACAGAAGCCGTTTCCTCCCAGTGCGGCTACAAAGCCCATTCCTATGAAATTTCGTATTCCAGAAATTCCTAAGTACATTGGGACCACCGATCCCAACGAGCATGTCACCTCCTATACATCCGCCACAAAAGATAACGATTTGGAAGATGATGAGATCGAGACTATTTATTGAAGAAGTTCAGAGAGACTCTATCGAAATGGGCAATGATTTGGTACCATAATCTACCGCCAAATTCCATTGACTCATTCTCCATGCTTGCGATTTTTTTTGTAAAGGCACATGCCAAGGCCTTAAAGGTTGCGACAAGGAAATTTGACCTTTCAAGGTAAAACAGAAGGATAACAAAATGCTTAGGGAGTTCGTGTCTCGGTTCCAAATGGAACGCATGGAGTTGCCACCGGTCACAGATTATTGAGATGTTCAAGCCTTCACTCAGGGGTTGAAAGAACGAAGTGCGATAGCATCACGTCAACTGAAGCAAAACTTGATTGAATATTCGGCGGTGACCTAGGCCCATGTACGTAATCGGTACCAATTGAAGATCAGAGTCGACGATGACCAATTGGGAACTCCTTTCGGTTCCATATATCCAAATCGGCCCGTGAGCAGAAACCAGAGAGATATCGATAGGAAACCTCGGTCAAACAGAGACCGATATCAGCCATACATCGCAAATCGCGGGAACGACGGTCCCGGACGCAATTCCACTCGAAACGATTGAAGGAGTGATCGAGGACAGAGTTCTCGGAGACATACGAGCAAAAGTGGTTTTGATAAGCACGTCAATCCCACGAAGGCACCACGATTATCAAAGTATAACTTCAGTATCGACGCATCAGTTATTGTATCGGCAATTGGAAGAATCAAAGATACCAGATGGCCCAGACCCATACAGACCGATTCTTCCCAAAGAAATCCCAATCTAATGTGCAAGTACCACGACACACATGGCAACGGAACCTAGGATTGTAGGCAACTGAGAGAGGAGATACCCCGTCTACTCAACGAGGGTCACCTTCGAGAGTTCTTAAGTGATCGAGTGAAAACCCATTTCAGGGAAAGAGACACCAACAGGAAAAATGAACAGGAAGAGCCACAACATGTGATCCATATGATCGTTGGCGAGGTCGATATTCCACGAGGTCCCGTGTTCAAACGCACCAAAGTATTAATTACTAAGGAAAAACGGACCCGAGATTATGTGCCAGAAGGCACCGTATCATTCAACGATGAGGAAGCAGAAGGAATTTCTCAACCCCACAATGTCGCTCTTGTAATTTCTATCCTTATGAATAAAATTCAAGTTAAGCATGTTTTAGTGGATCCAGGTAGCTCGGCAAACATCATCCGATCGAGGGTCGTGGAGAAGCTTGGCCTACAAGATCGAATCATACCCGCAACTCGGGTCCTGAATGGTTTCAACATGGACAACGAAACAACTAAAGGAGAGATCGTTTTATCGGTAAACATGGCAGGAATTATTCAAGAAACCAAGTTCAATGTATCGAGGGCAATATGAGATACAACGCCCTACTCGGGAGGCCCTAGGTTCACAATATGAGGACAACCCCTTAAACTCTCCACCAAATGATGAAATTCCCAATGCCGGATGGGTGAAAATGGTATATGGGGAGCAACATGCTACAAAGGAAATGTTCGCGGTCGACGAGGTAATATCGATATCGGAACTTTCAACAACAAAGGGATCAAAGATCAAAGGAAAACAGGGGGCCAAATAGCAACCACGTCACCAGAACCGACTCCGTCGGAAAAATAAGGAGTGGAAGAGGAAGATGATGATTATTGGATCCCCCGATCAATCGTTATTCCCGAAGATTTCGATGCCACCAAATCTAAAGTCGAGGAGCTGGAACATGTCATACTGATCGAGTACCTGCTTGATCGAGAGGTATATCTGGGAACGGGGTTAACCCCCGAACTCAGGAAAAAACTCATTAAATTTCTTATTGATAATATAGATTGTTTTGCCTGGTCCCACTTAGATATGACATGGATCCCACCGGAGATAAGAACACATCGATTGAGCCTGGACCGAAGTTCAGGCCGGTAAAACAAAAGAAAAGGCCCCAGTCCGAGGTAAAACAAGCATTCAACAAGGACGAGGTAACTAAACTTCTCAAAATAGGATCTATTCGGGAAGTAAAATATCTTGAATGGTTAGTGAACGTAGTTGTAGTCCCTAAAAAGGGAAACAAACTTAGGATGTGTGTAGATTATAAAGATTTAAACAAGGCATGGCCCAAAGACTCTTTTCCTCTGCCTAACATCGATCGCATACTCGAAGCCACGGCCGACCACGAGATCCTTAGTTTTCTCGACGCCTACTCCAGGTACAATCAAATTCAAATGAACCCGGAGGATCAGGAAAAGACTTCATTTATCACTAAGTATGGTACATATTGCTATAAAGTAATGTCTTTTGGGTTAAAAAATACCGTTACTACCTACCAACGCCTAGTAAATAAAATGTTCGAAGAACAAATAGGTAAGTCAATGGAGGTATATATTGACGATATGCTAGTTAAGTCTCTACGCGCAGAGGACCATTTGACACATTTACAGGAAACCTTCAAGATACTGAGAAAATACAACCTGAAGCTCAACCCCAAGAAATGTGCTTTCGGGGTCTCGGGCATGTTCCTCGACTTTATGGTGTCAAATCAAGGAATCGAGATCAACCCCGATAAAATCAAGACTATCGAATACATCAAACCATGGACAGTGTTAAGGCCATGTATAGGCTGTCAGGACGAATAGTTTCCTTAGGTAGATTCATTTCGAGGTCTTCAAATTGGAGCCATAGGTTCTTCTCGCTGCTCAAAAAGAAGAACAATTTTGCTTGGACCCCGGAATGTCAATAGGCGTTGGAAGAATTGAAGCGATACCTCGTGAGTCCACCATTGCTTCATACTCCAAAAACATACAAATAACTCTCCATATACTTAGCGGTCCCAGAAGTCACGGAAAGTGGTGTCTTAGTTCGAGAAGCCCAAGGTACGCAATTTTTCGTTTATTATGTAAATCGATCTTTAGGCAAGGCCGAAACCCGATATCTGCACTTAGAAGAATTGGTACTTTCTCTAATAGGTGCCTCTAGGAAACTTAAGTCGTACTTTCAATGTCACCCAATATGTGTGATAACCACATATCCTCTTTGTAATGTTTTATATAGGCCCGAGCTATCGGGACGATTAACCAAATAGGCCGTTGAACTTAGTAGGTATGATATCGAGTATCTACCCCGAACAACCATCAAGTCTCAAATTTTAGCAGACTTCGTGAACGACTTCACGCCAGCCCTCGTACCCGAGGTCGAAAAATAACTTTTGATAAAGTCGGGTACATCATCGGGTGTATGAACCCTTTTTACAAATGACGCTTTGAATGTGAAAGGGTTCGGACTAGGCATCGTTTTGAAGCCGCCCACGAGCAATACAATTAGGAAATCTATCAAAACTTCTTTGAGCACGTGATTTTTTCCCTATATGAAATACTCCTACAAATTAAAGAAAATAGAATTTTCCCAACTATTTGCAATTTTGTAGGATTTTGTGTTAATTGTTTGCATTTTTCTGCATGTTTACTTTTGTTAAAAATCATGAAAAATGTCAAAAATACCTTGCATCGCATTGGGTTTTTGTTTTCATATTTTTGGGATTAATTAGTAAATTAGTTATTTTATTTCAAACGAAATTCACAAAATTGACCCACGTTTGCATTTTTCGTTTTTTTTTAATTTCAGAATAGTTTTTCCTCTTTTAATCTAGTAGCAAGTGACTTTTGTAAATATTATAGTAGATAATTAAGCTTAATTGTGCAAGTTAATTTAGTTTAAGAATTTAATTTAGGTTATCAATTAATTAAAGAAAAAAAGAGGAAATGGAAATTGATTTGGTCTTAATTCAAAATTGGGCCAAAAGGTTAAAATTGGCCCAAAACTCGTCCTTAGCCCAAACACCCCTACCCAATCTCTTTAACCTAGCTTTGACCTAGCCCATTCACTCAACCAACCCCACTACCCATTGGACCCGACCCGTATCCCCTTAAATCCTAGCCATTGATTCCAATTAATCCAAGGGCCCATATCGATCCCACACCCCATATAAAACCTTGGTCTCCCAAAACAAACCCTAACCTAAAGACAGCCACCCTAGTCCCATTCCTCCTCCGCCTGCCGCCGCTCTGCCACCGCCCATTCACCGGAAAATTCCCTTCTAACCACCACGTGATCTCTCTTCTCATTTCTTTCCACGTGGCCTGACAAATAATCGTTTTTGACAGCCAAATATTCTTTTCCTCTCTCTCACCCGCACATTCCTCACTCTCTCACGCGTGAATCTTATGAACGGTAGATGATGGACGAAGGGTGGGATATGATTAATGAAAATTAATCATACCCCTCCATTTGTCCATGTTTTTACCGAGAATAGGGAGATTTTCGGGAGGTTTTGTTTTTTGGGATTTTGGAGAAGTTGTTTTTGGACTTCTTGGAGAAAAAGGTCAAGGGAGATGGCTATATAAGCTGGAAAAGAAAAATAAACAAAAAAAGGGGAGGCGAAAATAGAAGGGGAAGAAAAGCAAATATTTCAGGGAGCTTTTCGAAAAGAGAAAAACTGAAAATCCTTCATCCCCTTAGTTTTCTTTTTAGTTTTACTTCAGAAAATGAAAATGGCATAAATATTTTTATGTTTTCATCCCCTCCAGTCCGTTTTTGTTTTCGAATTGGGGTTTGGTTGTGTTTGTGGTTGATCCGAGTATTGGAGTGCTGTGATTTTGGTTCGAGTTCGTCGAGGTTCGAGGCTAAGTTCCCTGTTGTCTGAAATTCGGATTGAAATCTTGTTGCCGGATTTCTCATTGTGTATTCACGGTCGAAGTTTAATCAAAAGCTCAATTTCAGGTTTAATCTCTTTCTCTTCTACATTTCTGTTTTAAAGTATGGTTAAAGTGAGATAAGAGCCTAGTGTAAACAAGATTTAAGGATATGTGTTCAACATCTCTTCTACATCTCTGTTTGGTTATTTATTAGTACGGATATGGATGCTTGTTCCGATATGGCTGAATCCGATTCGAATGGTTATAGATTTTGATTTAACTGAAATTTAAGTAATATTGATGCAATGAGCTTCAGTTCGATGAATTTCATAGCCAATAGTAAAGCGAATCGGTGTTGCGTTTCGTGACTCTTTGTCATGTCTTTTCTCTGATTTTTGGTTGAGCAATCTGTATTAACGAAATGTTTGGCTATAGTTGAAATGTTGGTGTTAGCGGCTTGGCTTCGAAGTGTGCTGTATATCGAGGTGTTGTTGTTGTTAGTTAGAGTTTTGGTACTAGTTTTTTTTTAGAAAAACGGACAATGAAAGGGAGATCGATTCCTTGGTTCATTGATTTTGTTCGACCTTTCCTTACCTGGTGATGCTTTGTCTTCTTCTGTCTCTTCAAATTGTTTAAATGGTTCAAGTTTATATCCCTTCGAATTCTATTACTAGCAGTCTAAGTTGGTGAGATGATTCTAAAATAGATTAACTAAAATATAGACTCTGTTGTTTTGACCTAATAACTTTTTTTAGAATTTTTATTCACTTATTCCCTTTGGTTTCCAAACATGAAGTTCAACAGAAATGTTAGGCTCGTTTCGGTTGCGTCAAATGGCAAACTTTGTGGGCACTAAATTGAATTCATGAATCGAGTTTGTAATTGACCTTAAATGATCATCATTACGAAATCTTCATTAGACCTCTATTTGTGTTGTATTTCATGTGCATATGCTTGAGTGATAAAGGATGAATTCAATTTGGTTATACATTCTCATGGATTGACGAGCTTGGAATCGAAATGTGTAAACATATATGTGAGTTACTTGCTGGGATTTTGTGGTTTTGTATCGCACAGAGAATGCAATTGAGGGGCTGCTTCGTACGCATTTGTGTTGTGATCCATTATGAGATTGTCATTTATTTGGGTTGAAGAATTTCGGCACTGGAGATATATGTTGTGGTATTGAAAGGTATTATGTGGGAATCGTGTTAGTTTAACACACTGGTTTAGGCAAAAAGAAAAACTGAGAGTATATTTGCGAATTGAGGAGGGGTCAAAATGTGGTGTTTGATTTTTCATGCTTTGAATAGTCTTGCACATGCTCCTCTCTTTTGCTGCTGCATTTGATTCTTCTTGAAGCTGTGTGGAACAAACTAAATTTGCAGAATTTCTTGTATTGTTGCATTCACCAGAAGTTCTTCTATTTTAAACGATTGCTGACAGGCACTGCCCATCTCTCATGGTTCATTTCTTTTTCACGTCCTTTCACTCTCTTTTAAGGAAGGATTTACTAATCTATTCTTCTTAGCATTGGAGTGCTTCATTGTTCAGTTGCTTTCTTAGTGATTGCTTGATTTGTGTTTCCCATATTCACTCTATGACAAAACACTCCACCGAATACATTAAAAAGTAAGCCTAGAAATCTGAAAATGTGAAGCATTCAGGTTCATCTCCGTTTTAAGATATTGTTCGATTCTGACTTTGTAATTTGTTTAGGGTTAAATAAAGTCGCATAAATTGTTTTCTTGCTGCAAAGGCTATTTGTGGTGGTATTTCTCGTGTTTTTGAAGGGTTCGACGCTTGATGCATTATGCACCAAGAATGGAAAAATAAATATGGTAGTTGACTACTGTTTCTTAGTGAATTTCGGGAGTAAACTGAGTAACTAAAAATATCAATATTGATAGATGAAACTGCCTTACTCGTTACTGTTGTTGACACAAGCTAAGGCTATTTCTTTATTCACTTTTGAAAGCAGCATCATCATTCAACAAGGTTTCTTTGTGCTCAGTAGATTTTGACGTCATTTTTGAGAACCATATAACTTTGGGATAGGAATTGGATTGATACAATGCCAAGTATTTTTTACTTCATGTGTTGGGACGTGCAATGCTCGCGTGTGTTGGGCCTTATGAACATTGAACATTGTAGATTGTTTAGACATTACGAATAGATTATCGTGGCTATGGGTACGGTTCCCGTGACATGGTTGCGATATTTAATTTCGAATTAATTTAAAGTGGAAACATCGTTAGTCTGCTTTAGGAATAATTTGAGGTGCACCATCCACAAATAAAATCCCATAATCTATGGCCCTCACGTAAATAAAAAATTACTATGGAAATGCCTTCAACTCTCGTAGTTTGCTCCAGGCACGCTAATTAAATAATATTCATAACTACGGGTACAGTTCCCGTAACGTGGTTGTGACGCTTAACTACTAAAATCCGGTAGTGCATTTATGTGACCCGACCCCAGTTTAAGTTTAATAAAATAAACACGTTACGGATTGTGGGTACGGTTCCCGTGACATAATTCGCAATGTGTAACCAAATAATTAGTCGTATAACAATTGGATTATTAAAAGTGGTTAAAAGTTAAGAAGGCACAATAGGCTTTGAACATGTATTCATCAGATAAATAGGCCAATAATAATAGTTGAGTGACCGTGCTAAAATCACGGAACCCGAGAATTCCTAACACCTTCTCTCGGGTTAACAGAATTCCTTACCCGAATTTCTGTGTTCGCAGACTATAAAACAAAGTCAATTCTTCCTCGATTCAGGATTTTAAACCGGTGACTTGGGACACCATAAATTATTCCAAGTGGCGACTCTGAATTTTAAATAAAATAATCCCGTTTTGATTGTTACTTAAATTGGAAAAAAACTCCCTTATACCCTTCCGGGGGTAGTAAAAAGGAGGTGTGACAGCTCTGGCGATTCTGCTGGGGACCGAACCCAGAATCTTCGGTTCAGGGTTCAAGAATTCGAGCTTAGAATAATTGTTATATGTTGGCTTCATTTATTACTTGATTTTATTTACATGTTTGGGCCTAATGTGCTGAATGTTGCTTTTACTGCTTTGATATTATCTGAACTGTATATAAACTGCTACGAAATCCCTCTCTTCCATCTTCTGAGGAGTGCACGCTGGCGTGACTTCTTTCTGTTAGTGTCATATCCCAATTTAGAACGAGGTTCAGACAAGTTGCAAAACCGGATGATCTTTTGGTTACCAGTATGCTGCCCCCCCCTCCCCCCCGCTCGAGTCGTCCGCTCGGGTAAGCCAGGTCTAGAACAATACACCCAGGTTTTTAAACCTAGAATAACTTAGCCTCATGCCGGATCCCTAGTAGGAACGCTTGTTTGCATCATGTGCATTTGACTTAGGGGACTCAATACAGGGGTTGGGTCCGTCTAGGACAGGCATAACCAAAAATAAAAGACCAACCTGATGCATTTTGTGTGCTACCCGTGTATTTAATTTGTTTCGGATTGCATGTCGACCGGCTTTTAGACTAAGTGAGGAAAACCAAAGAGAAAAATCAAGTTTGAGGTATGAGAGAGGATTTCACTCATTTCCAGAATGGTAACAAAAAAAAATAATCCCGAAACGCTATCAAATTTTTGAAAAAAAAAGAGAAGGTAATTTTCTTGAAAAAAAAAACAAATAAAAATATAAAAAGTTTTTTTTTAGAAAAAAAAGATTTAGTCCAAAATGGTTTTTTTTTCCTTTTCGTGTCAAATCTGGCCGAACTACGCGGGTTTGATTCTCACTGGACGTGGGATACGTAGGCAACCCTCATGGGGTCCAGCCTCGTTTTTTGAAAAAAATTGCAAAAAATACATGAAGTATCGTCATTTTGTCATATATAAGTGGGTGATGCCGTTCTGTCCAAATAGCCGAATGTCCCAGCGAGACGCCGGAAGGCTAATTTGCAAAAATAGCCACTGACATTTTTCTTTGTTTTTGGCCATTCAGCGGACACGACCCTAAGAACTTCCGTTCCGAAGTGATGAGAGGCCATATTCGCAAAAGTAGCTTTGATTTATTATTTTACCTTTTTGCAAAAATAAGTCTTTTGTCAGTCTTTTAAATAAGATTCACTTTGTGTATAAACCAACCGCCTTAATCTAAATGTGCAGAATGAGCACGAATCAAAATTTACCAATATGGATTTTGAACTCACACCCACTTTGGAAGAGATAGCAGGTTATGTAGGGAGTACTGAAGGTCTAAGGCATAAGTACCTGGTCGCTCCGGGGGTCGTTACCCCTCACAAGTTTCTGGATTTGCTAAAAGTCAGCAGGGGAGTTCAGTATGCGGATTTGGCAAATGGGTTCTCCACTCTACGCTTCATATACCAGAGGTACGTGCATGAAGGGGGATTTAACAAGCCGGAAAATGGGAATTGTAGCAAGGGGAACCGATTGAAATGGGATGATCATAGGCGCTTCACTTTCATGGTAGCTTTCTTGGGTCTTGTGGCGTTTCCCCGGAAGGATGGAAATATTGATCTGCGGGTAGCTGGAGTCGTCAATGTGTTGATTACTAACTCCAAGATCACTCTTGCCCCTATGATAGTGTCTGAGATATACCGAGCTCTCACGACTTGTAAAGCTGGGTTAGATTTTTTCGAGGGATGCATTCTGCTACTACAAATGTGGATGATTGAACATCTGTGTCATCGCCCTTGATATATGAATTACGGATCCACGGGAAAAAGCTGCATTGAAGAGTTTGACACAAGGGTCTCGGGTTTCACATTTACATAAGGGTTTGGAGATTGGGTGTCTTGCCTTCGTTCTATAATAGCGGGACAAATATAATGGACACTGGGTTGGCTTCCTGTCGAAGAAGTTGTGTATATGCCGGCCACTGGTCCTTACTTCCTCCTAATGGGTCTTCGGGGCATTCAACCCTACGCTCCATATCAAGTGATGAGACCGTTGGGAAGATGCCAGGTGACACATCCAGATGAAGATCTCAGTGTTTATGCAGTCGAAGTCAGCTGCGACAACCAATTTCATGAGGAAACAGTTCGTCATATTTGGAACGAGTGCCAATATTTGACGGCAAACACGCGGGTACATGAATTATCCAAAGGCGAGGTCTCGCTAGCCTAGGTATAGGAAGAAGAACACTCCAAGGGATGAACCTGAAAGACCAACCAAAAGGCCCCACATCCAGGAATTTGTTGAAGCGTTACAGGAGCAGTGGGCTTGGTTGACCAAGGAGAATGAGTATAGGGTCACAATAGGAAAGTTGGAAAGGCAAGTTAGGGATCTTCAATTTGAGAATAGTTTGCAAGCCGCCGCGGATGAGGGTGAAAAGAAAAAGCTGGCCGAAGAAAATGATGCCCTCCGAGCCCAAATTCGGGAAATGAAGATAGCAGCCGAGAACCCCGTCAGAAGCGCAAGAGATGAAAAGCTTATAGATACTCTCAGGCGGAAAGTGGGCGAATATAATTTTGATCTTAACAAGATCGAGGGCGAATTGGCGAAGGTACAAACAAAATTGGCTAAGAATGCAGAGGAAAGAGCACGCTTGGTTCAGCGGTTAAAAGAAAAATATGACCATGAAGTCGTGGGGCTGAAGAAAAAGATCACCATCCTCGAGAACAAAATGACCAAGCAGGCAAAAGATTTCAAATTAGAAAGAGAACACTACTACGCCCTGATGTCACATCTAGAGAAAGACCTCCAGTAGCTTCAAGAGAAAAATCATACCACCGAGCAAGTGTCGGAGGCCAGATCTCAGCAGGTTAGATGATTGCTACAAGAGAAGGGTATTATCAGAGAAAGGGTTAGGAGCATTGCGGACTACATTGTGATGAAGTGCAACGAGTGCGAAGACATGACCAGGTCCATGTTCTTCGCTTCCGTTATGATTTTTGTCTGACAGATCATGGATGACCTATTTCGCCTTCAAGAAGATATGGTGCATAGGCCCGTGGCGAGACCGGATGATGTTCCACGGGCCCCTGGAACAGTAATTGGGCACTTATGTATGCATGACTTTTATTTCGAGTCTGTAGTTTTAGTTTCTTTGGAGTTCTGTTAGCCCATTTTCGAGTTTGTATTTTCATCTTTCTTTTGGAGTCTGTTAGTCCACTTGTCGAGTCGTTTAGTTTTTATGTTTAAATCTATAGGGGGAGTCGTTGTAATCAGGATATTTATTTATGAAAATTTGAAAAAACAAAGGGAAAAAAAAGACCAAAAATATATCTTTCTTTTATTTCGCATTTGTTTCCTGAACTACGTAATGATCTGATTCATGCGGCGCCATGATACATAGGGAATCCCCATAGAATTCGATCATAACCATAAAATAAAAATAAAATAAAAAGAAAAAAAGAAGAAGAGAAAATCAGAGAGAGAAAGAGAATTAAGAAAATCGAGTGGAAAGAAATAATGCCAAAAAAAGAGAGGAAAAACAAGTGCAAAATAAGAGGCAACAAAAATAGTGATTTGGAAAGGTTTTGGAGTGAAAGGAAAAAGAGAGAATTGGAAAGCGCAAACGCAAAGAGTTAGCTAAAAGCCGGGATGAAGCATGCAGCCGCTCAAATGTATAACTAGGAACTTTAACTGTCTAGGTGCATTGCATCCCAAATGTGCGGTTGCCTATCTATTAAATCTTTTAAAACTGACAAGTTTGCAATTTCTGTGAATTCGGGCAGGTGGTTAGTTTGTTTGGCATTCTGGCAACCCACCCGTACAACACCAGGTCTAAAGATAAGTTGGTCATGGCTGGAAAAGAGCTGGATGCGAGTGTTATTGACCTGTTAAGGGAGGGAGAAGAGTCTGATGTTAATCTGAAAGAGGAGTTACACAAGTTGAAACACCAAATGGCAGAAATGTACCAAGCATGGATGAAGGGGCATCCACCACCATCATATCCCGCCAATCCCACTTTTGTCCCGCCACTAGCCCAACCCCAAGAACCTCCCACTATTGACTCATCTCCGCAATATCCACCAGGCTTTCCCCATTACCACCATTATCAGGGCACCACTTCCCAGACCACACAAGCACCATCAGCCAAACCAATCCCGTACCCCCCCTCCAACTACCCCTGTTTTTGTAGCACTCCCGCCCGCTACACTCCATAGATCCTCCAGTGAGCCATAATTCCATACCCAAGATAACCAATACAATTCCCCAAAGCCTACTTTCAAGGCCCCAGACCATTACTCCCACATTCCACGTTTTGACTTCCTTGTTGAGACTGAGAAACTACCTAAAAACCTAGAGCAGGAGGAGATGTTCAGGAAGGTAAGAAGCTTGGAACAATCGTTCAGAAACATGCAGGGGTTGGGAGGCCAAGTGAGCGTAGCCTACAAAGATTTGTGTCTCTTTCCTGATGTTCAGCTTCCTATGGGATTCAAATTGCCTAAATTTGACCTATATGATGGGCATAGAGACCCGGTGGCCCATTTGAGGGGATTTTGCAGTAAAATGAGAGGAGCCGATGGGAAAGATGAACTACTAATGGCATACTTTAGCCAGAGTCTGAGTGGAGAGACATTGGAGTGGTACACTCGTCAGAATCACGGAAGATGGTATACTTGGGATGATTTGGCCCAAGCATTTGCTCGTCATTTCCAATACAACATCGAGATTGTTTCAGATCGTTTTTCTCTGACTAAGATTGAGAAGAAACCTAGTGAAAGTTTCCGAGAATATGGTTTTCGCTGGAGAGAACAAGCGGCAAGAGTTAATCCCCCGATGGAGGAAAACGAAATGGTGGAGTACTTTCTGCAGGCACTGGAGCCTACTTACTTTGGCCATCTGATATCGGCCATAGGCAAGTCTTTCAACGAGGTAGTAAAGATGGGTGGCATGGTGGAAGAAGGGCTTAAATCAAGAAAAAATATGAGCTACTCAGCCATCAAAGCAACCACCCAAGCCATTCAGAATGGTACCAGGGGAGCGATTGGAAAGAAGAAGAAAGAAGACGTGGCAACAGTTGATTCAGGATCATGGTTCGGACCGAGGGGCCCATCATCTCATTATACCCAGCCTCGACCCCATCACCAAACTTACCCCCAAAATCCGTATAATCTACCCTAACATTACTTCCCATCACCAAACCCTGAAATTTCTGTCCACCACGCCCAGTCATATATTCAACCTCCTTTCTACTCACAATGGCATGCCCCAACCCCACAAAACACCTACCCAGCTCCACAAAATGCTTACCCACCCCAGTGAACCTACCGAAACCCTGTTGGTCCAAGTTTCCGGCCCAAACCAGTGTTCAGAAATGAGAGGTTGCAGCGGAAGAAAACTTTCACCCCGTTGGGGGAGTCTTACACTAGTTTATTCCAGAGATTGAGATAGTTGGATGTGTTGAGGCCAATTGAGTCGAAATTGCCAAACCCTCCCCTAAAGAATCTTGATTACTCCTTGAGCTGTGCATATTGTTCTGACACTCCGGGACATGATACGGAGAAGTGTTGGCACCTGAAAAATGACATCCAGGAGATCACCTGAAAAATGCCATCCAGGAGCTCATCGACACAAACCAAATTGTAGTCCAAACCCCGGAAGCACCCAACATCTATCAGAACCCATTGCCAACCCATGATGAAACAAACATGATCGAGATAGTGCATAAAGGGGAACCCAAGAAGCCTTCACAATCCGTCATGATGATTCGGTCTAGCGAGGTCAAGCCAGTCAGAAAACCAACGGTTGAAGGATTGGTGAGCAAATTGAACACGACAAACGGTGGGCCGTCTGTGGTAATTGAGAAAAAATCCCCAAGCAATATTGTAGCAAAGCAAGATAAGTCAAAAGTGGTCGTGCCAGGATTGGCAAGTAAGCCTGTCATAATTGTGGAGGGTGCCCCTACGGACCCTATCATCGTCAAGCCTGTGAACCAGTTGCCGGTAGTCAACACCAAGGCTATCCCATGGAGCTATGAACGGTTTACAGTGACCTATAAGGGAAAGGAAGTGAAAGAAGAAGTCCATGAGGCACAGTGATTAACTCGTTCGGGGAGATGCTTTGCCCCGAAAGAGTTAAGGAAAGCTAATACATCCAGGGATAACCCAACGCTAGTGAAGAAAGCAGTCAGTGAAGAAGAAGCGGAGGTGTTTTTGCGAAAAATGAAGCTACAAGATTACTCCATCATAGAGAAGCTGAGAAAGACGCCCGCTCAGATTTCCCTGCTATCGTTACTGATCCATTCAGACGAGCATCGTCGGGCTTTGATGAAAATTCTGAACGAGGCCCATGTCCCCGACAAAATATCAGTAAACCATCTGGAAAAGATCGCCAACAAAATATTTGAGGTAAACAGGATCACCTTCTCTGATGACGAGTTGCCCGTGGAAGGTACTGAACACAACAAAGCTCTCTATCTTACGGTAAAATTTGAAGATTCTGTGGTCACCAGGGTGTTAGTTGACAATGGCTCCAGTGCAAACATTTGCCCTCTCTCAACCATGAACAAGTTAAAAGTTGAAGATGAGAGGATTCACAAGAACAGCATATGCATCCGGGGTTTTGACGGTGGAGGAAAAGACTCGGTTGGTGATGTAATGCTTGAGCTGAAAATAGGACCGGTGGAGTTCACCATGGAATTCCAGGTATTGGACGTGGCCGTCTCTTACAATTTGCTGTTAGGTCGGCCGTGGATACACGCCGCCAAAGCAATCCCGTCCTCTTTGCACCAGATGGTCAAGTTTGAGTGGTACAGACAAGATATCGTCGTGCATGGAGAGGAGAATTTGTGTGCTCACAGTGATGCCTATGTCCCGTTTACTGAGGCCGAAGATGACAAAGGGCCTTGAGTCTATCAAGTTTCTGAAACAGTGTCGGTCTAGAAGATTCCGGAAGGGAAGTGTGTTCCAATTCTGAGGATAGCCTCTGCATCTGTCATGGTGGCATCAGAAATGTTGAAAAATGGGTTCGTGCCGGGTAAAAGTCTGGGTGCATCCTTGCAGGGTATCGTACAGCCTGTGTCCCTCCCTGAGAATTTGGGTACATTTGGTCTTGGATTCAAACCCACAGCGGTAGAAGTGAAAAGGGCTAAAAGGTTGAGACAGAGGGCGTGGGCACTTCCGAAGCCTATCCCGCGTCTCTCCAGGTCTTTTGTTAAGCCCGGTGCTAGGCAACGCCCAACGTCAACCGTTCCAAGTCCTGTGGTTGATGTTGATGAAGAGTTAATTGAAAGGTTCCAAAGGTTATTTGAGGACGTGAACATGGTAGAAGTCGGAGGACAGTCCAGCAAAGCATACGTGCAGTTCGTTGGGCCGACTGTAAAGCTTCACAATTAGAAGGCAACTCCTCTCCCTACTCGGAAGGAGTCTTGGTAGTTTGTTTTGGTTTCCTTTTATCTGGGTTATTCTAGGGTTGTGACCCAGATTTTTATTTTTTGTTTGCTGATGTACAAACCCTGTTATCCTTTATTTTCAATGAAATGCAATTTCCCTTTTTCCATCTTTCCTGATAGTTCTTATTTTTGCTTTCTTTTCTTTTTGTACAATTCTTTTTATGCTGGTTTCAATGACATGAAATGCATGAGGAATCTTCGGCCCAGTCTTAAAAGTCAATCCAACTCTGAAATAATAATCCAAGAAATAGAGTGTGATGATGAAACAGAATATGATGAGGATGAGGCATTTGAGGAAATTAGTAAGGAATTAAATCATTTTGAAGAAAAGCCCATGCCTAATCTGAATGAAACGAAAGCCATCAATTTAGGAGATCTAGATAATGTTAGAGAAACCCAGATAAGTGTCCATCTTGAGCCACAAATCAAGGAAGAATTAATCAAAGCATTGTTTGAATATAAGGATATTTTTTCATGGTCGTATGATGACATGCCAGGCTTGAGTACCGATTTGGTGGTCCACAAGTTGCCAATTGACCCAACATTCCCTCCCGTCAAGCAGAAACTGAGAAAGTTCAAAACTGACATGAGTGTGAAGATTAAGGAAGAAATCACAAAGCAGTTAGATGCAAAGGTCATTCGAGTCACGCGATATCCTACTTGGTTAGGTAATGTTGTGCCAGTACCAAAGAAAGACGGCAAGACCAGGGTATGCGTTGATTACCGTGATCTCAACAAAGCCAGCCCAAAGGACAATTTTCCATTACCAAATATCCACATTCTGATTGACAACTGTTCCAAGCACGAGATCGGGTCTTTCGTGGATTGTTATGCAGGATACCACCAGATTTTGATGGATGAGGAGGATGCAGAAAAGACAGCATTCATTACTCCGTGGGGAACTTATTGCTACCGGGTAATGCCATTTGGTTTGAAAAACGCTGGGGCAACTTACATGAGGGCAATGACTATTGTGTTCCATGACATGATACACAAGGAGATCGAGGTTTACGTGGATGATGTGATCATAAAGTCCAAGCAACAGGCCGACCATGTCGGAGATTTGAGAAAGTTCTTCCAAAGGCTTCACATGTACAATCTTAAGCTTAACCCCGTCAAGTGCACATTTGGTGTCCCCTCCGGAAAGCTGTTGGGATTCATAGTCAGTAGACGAGGCATTGAGTTGGACCCGTCAAAGATCAAAGCTATTCAAGAGTTGCCACCTCCAAGGAACAAGACTGAGGTGATGAGTTTGCTCGGGCGTTTAAACTACATCAGCAGGTTTATTGCTCAACTCACGACAACTTGTGAACCCATTTTTAAGTTGCTGAAGAAGGATGCTGCGGTCAAATGGACTGATGAGTGCCAGGAGGCATTCGACAAAATCAAGGTGTATCTGTCAAGTCCACCTGTGTTGGTCTCGCCGGAACCCGGGAGGCCTTTAATTCTTTATCTGGCGGTCTTGGACAAATCGTTTGGCTGTGTGTTAGGTCAACATGACATCATAGGCAGGAAGGAGCAAGCCATTTATTATCTCAGCAAGAAGTTCACATCCTATGAGGTTAAGTACACTCCCCTTGAGAGGACATGCTGCGCCCTAACTTAGGTGGCACAAAAGTTGAAACATTATCTGTCGTCCTACACTACTTACCTCATCTCTCGCCTGGATCCTTTAAAGTATATATTTCAGAAGCCTATGCCCACAGGAAGACTCGCAAAGTGGCAAATTTTGCTCACAGAGTTTGATATTGTCTATGTGACTCGGACCGCGATGAAAGCCCAAGCATTGGCTGATCATCTGGCCGAAAACCCGGTCGACGAAGAGTATGAACCATTGCGAACTTATTTTCCGGATGAAGAGGTGATGCATATTGACGAGGTGGAGCAGGTTGAAAGGCCAGGTTGGAAAATTTTCTTCGATGGAGCCGCTAACATGAAGGGTGTCGGAATAGGGGCAGTACTCATATCGGAAACAGGGCATCACTACCCTGTTACAGCTCAGCTTCATTTTTATTGTACCAACAACATGGCTAAGTACGAGGCATGCATTTTGGGATTAAGGTTAGCTGTAGACATGGGAGTCCAGGAAGTTTTGGTCTTGGGAGACTCGGACCTCCTAGTGCACCAGATTCAAAGAGAAAGGGAGACACGAGATTTAAAGCTCATACCGTATCAACAATGTCTGCATGATCTTTGTCAGCGGTTTCGATCAATAGAGTTCAGGCATATCTCAAGGATCCAAATTGAGCTTGCCGATGCTTTGGCTACCTTGGCGTCAATGTTGCACCACCCGGACAAAGCTTACGTCGACCCT